>DF358571.1:876-48491 GCA_000787875.1 Solanum virginianum
CTTGTGTTATTGTTCTTTTCTTTTTCGCACTTTTCAAATCGTTTATCTTTGGTTGTTAGATCTTGGTGGGACTCCTCCTACTCAATTAAACACCTAACACTCCACTTGTGGGATTATACGTTGTATGTTGTTCTCTGAACACGTGGACCTAATAGATATATTGTTAGTATAGAAGGTCAACAAACTCGGGTTACAGATAATGCTAAGGAGAATAATGATTGCTGTGCCATATATGTATTAGTGGAAAACATTAAAACACCAGAAAGTGTTTCTGGTATCGGCTTCTTTGACCATAAGAACTGTTCTTAGTTATTCTACCTTTTGTACAGAAGTCTGTGATTATACGTCTTACGAAGTTGTACTGGCAAGTAATCACCTTCCAAATTATCATGATAGACTATTTTTCTACTATAATAGTGACACCTCATAATTATAACTGGAATCTAAAGCCTCATGATTTGTTATATTTTTGGTTGCCAATTCATTTCTCTTCTTTTTTATTCGACAACTCTCATTGTAGTTGAAGCTAGAATATTCTAATTTCGTCTTTGTTCTCTAGTCTCTACAATATTTTCTAGAGAAGTTAGTAGTTCGCTTTTGAGATTTCTCTGCCGTATTGAATTATTGATTGCTCAATAATATGTAGGAGCCGCTTACGTCATTCTTTTCTGGTTTACATAGAAACATTAACATGTAGTTTTTTCTGCCATATGGAAGCAGGTTTAACTGGATTGACTCATCTGGATCTTTTTGGTGCTCAGATCACGGATTCTGGGACAAAGTATCTGTCATGTAAGTTAAAGCAGCTGTTGTTTTTTCTAACTGTTAATTTTTCCTCTCCTTTCCAATTATGTAGCTCCACTGCATTTGTATTCGGACACATTGGTGTTTTCAATTTTTTGCTCATTTCCAAATTCTCAAGTGTGTGCGTGTCTCGTCAGATTTCAAAAATCTCCAATCACTTGACCTCTGTGGGGGTCGGTTGACGGATGCTGGCGTCAAGAACATGAAGGATCTTACTTCTCTGATGTTGCTAAACCTGTCACAAAACTTTAGGCTTACAGATACAGCCTTGGAGTTCCTATCAGGTATGTTTTGATTTCATTTGGTACCTAGAACACCTACAGCAGTTCAAATGCACGTCAAAACTGCTGCTATGAATGATTAATATGGAACTACATTGGATTTTGAACAATCATATTTAATAAAAGAAGATAGAAGTCTGAATATGTTAAGTTTCTCTCAACATGATGTAGCGTTTTTCAATCAGCTTAAACCAAATGCCATGAGGATGAATGTTTTCTGAAACGGTGACTGAATTTAGTGCTGGTGTGTGCTTCCCCACGCACGCTCTCTCTTTTGGAGGGCTTAAGAAATGGATGTAGTCGTCTAGCCAACTGCAGGAATATATATGCTAGAATAGAAACACAATATTGATCGTTTGACTTCTTTTTCCATCATTGAGGTGTTTGGATAAGGGGAACCTTGGGAGCAACGGTATACTTGTCTCTGCGTGAGCTAGTCACAGATTGAAGCCATGAAATTAGTCATTGATGCCTCTGCATCAAGGTAGGCTGCCTACACTATGCCCCCTTGGGGGGGTACGGTCATTTTCCGAACACTGTATGAACACAGAATGCTTTGTGCACCAAGCGTTTTTTTCACTTAGTTGTTCTGACCAGTTTGCATGCATCTCGATTATTTCACTTGGTACATATTACTTCCCATCAGTCTGTGTGGAGGTGTTGGGTAGCTATGTCAACAGACACTTGGACCAATTGGAAAAGCTGCATTACTGTTTTCTTTTCTTTTTGTTCTTCTTTTCTTGATTTTGAATCCCAGTTTTTCATAGTTTTCTTTCTTAATTGACAAACCATCTCATTTGAAAAATGCAGGATTGACATCATTGGTTTCTTTGAATGTCTCAAACTCCAATATCACCAATGATGGCTTGCAGCACCTGAAGTCTCTCAAGAATTTACGCTCACTGTACCTGGAATATTGTGGGGTGACAGCATGTGAAATCAAGAAACTTCAAGCTACAGACCTTCCAAAACTTGCGCGATATCGCCCTAATCAATGATGTAGTTTATCCTGTGAATAAGACTATAGATGGACAGCTGTTTTGGTGTGTAGATAGAATAACACCAAACACCAACTTCCAAAACTTTAGTTTTTCTGTTTCATCAATAGCTTCCTATCTAAACTATTTCTTGTTAGTTACAAATGTGTTCTTTTTATGTCCATACAAAGTAATGATCTGAACTTGTACAAGTATATCTAAACTGGCCTCAAGAATGACCTGATAGGTTGTCATGATTTTGCATTTCTGCAGTTGAATCTCTCGGGGAGCGATGATAAAATTGCATCCTATTGAACTTGTAAGGACAGTTTGGTGCACAAATCATTCTGCGTTCTTTGATGCAGGGAAAGGACTGCACTACATGGTCATAGAAGTACCAGTGGTTGTTCTATGGCTCGAACTTGTGATCTCTTGATAATTTTAACTGTTGCTAAAAGAAACAAAAGCACATAAAAACAGTAGTAATGCCAATATTTTCAACATTTTTCTTGATTGGTAACTATGCAGAAAAATATAACTGAGTTTTGCCAACAGTAGTATTACAACCTAACCAACCATCTGGAACATCATACAAGCAACAGTAAAGTACATAATAAACTCACATAATGTTACACAATTAGTCCATAACAATGCAAGAACTCTATCTAAGACCCTAACTGTAAAATCTCTAAGAACAAATACAGAAAGACTAAACTGACACAAAACAGTACTACAAGCCTTGAAAGAAAATCTTGGTGACAACAAAAGGTTCTCCTAACAAAGAAATTCCTGTAAAAAAAGAATGCCTTTAGGACCCTTCCATGAGCCAAAAGGAGAAAAAACTGAAAGCTACTGAGTGATTCGCTGCTGGCTTGGAGGAACAGCAGCACTGGCAAGACAACGATGGCTAGGCAAAAATAAAGAAAAATAGATTTCTGCCTCTTCATCTCCATATGAAGGAAAAGAGCATGACGTTCTCTTTCTTTTTCTTTGTGATACTGTAAAAATCGATGGAACGAATAACTGGTAATGCATAATTGTAAGTGTCACAAGGTCCAAATTCCAAAACCTGTATTAACAGTTGATGCACATAAATCCCTGCAGAACAAATACATGCAACATCTCTCAGATATAGCAGGGAACAAAAACAACAAAAAACCCAATGTAATCTCATAAATGGGGTCTGAGGAGGGTAGAGTGTATGCAGACCTCACCCCTATGTTAAGAAGGTATAGAGGCTGTCTCCAGACCCTCAGCTCAGAGAACAATAAAAACGAGGCAGTAGCAACACGCAGAAACAAAAGCAAGATAATACGATAACTGAGGCTAAAGGAACATGTAGAAACTAGAAATTGCTGTCAAGACAGCATAGTTTTCAGTACGATGAGCTGAATATATTTTGGTGACTGCATGACAAATCACCAGGATGTACTTCTGTACAGTACACTTGCACGTATGAAAATCATTTATAAGCTACAGTTAGTCATTGATTATTGGTCTTTCTTATCCATTTTGGAATAGATTATCATCTAATCATCGGGTACACCGGCCAATTTTCCTTACAAACAACAAAGATGAGTATTTATTTTCTGAGTAGCTCTATGTGGAATTGCTTAACAAGTCACAAATTCTGAAAGATCTGAACTTGTAACACCAGGCTACTTTGAAGAAAAGGAAAAATATAAAAGTAACAAAATGTATATTTTTCTACCTACAGGAATGAAAAGCTTTTTCAGGTATTGGCCATACTTCTTACATGTACGTGTTAAGTGCTAATTCATAGAATTTAGTATTATTGCAGCCTGACCACAAATCATTATTCAATCTCTCTACAACATGAAGAAAAAAAGAATTAGAGTGACAATTTAAAATATGACCAACCAACCACAACATACCCAGTATAATTCCACGAGCGGGGTCTGGGGAGGGTATGATTACATAAACCTTACCTCTACCAGGTAGATAGGCTGTTTTAGACAAAACTCTAAAATACAACCCCAAGCATTAAATGAGCTAATCTCAGAGATACTGAGATCAAACGTAAGTTGCCACACTCACAGAAAGCTTATTCTACTCCCTTCACCCCACCTGCCTATGTCTTTCTTCCGACAGGATATTTAAATGAATGAGTATGTTAAAGACAGGATATTTACCTTCCCAGTGAACACAGCTTAGAGCCATAGACTGGGTGCAACAACAGCGGTAATAGCGAGTTTCTTTCTTGATTCCTCTGACACCATAACAAGAACTCATGCTAATTCAAGGGCATGATACAGATTGGAAACTCGTCGCCTAAGCAATGGTTCCAACCTGAAAGAAGGAACGCCTCTTTCCCACCGTTTTGCTTCGTACATCTCATTCCATGCCTGTACTATCTCGTCAATATTGAATCCCAGCCCTACAAACAAAACAAAAATCAGAAACATTTCAAATAATCCTAAAAAGTCAACAAATAGTAAACAAGTTTAAGACAATATTTTCCAGTTTCACCTTCTGTTGAAGTACTGTTGGAACAATGATTCTTTATCATAACAGCAATATCAGTTGGAGAAGCTCCAGCCAATTCAAATTTTTCAACAGCAACCTCCAAAGATTCATGCCAGAGTGGAAGCCCAAGCTTGAACTCCATAAGTGATCGTTCGTATAGCATTGTACCCCATAGTAAATTTATCTGAGACTTCATGTTTGCAGCTTGCTCATTAGCTTCATCTGCAGATATTCCTTTGAATAAATTCTCCGACTTCATCTTCTGCAGATGCATGTTGTTGGGACTTGATAGTTCATTCAGACGCTGCTCCTCTGCCTCCTCCCACATCTGCATACCTCTTTCCATATTTTCCTCAGAACTGTTGTAAAGCTGCAGAACTTCAGTAGAAGGCCAAGAATCCAAATTGACACCAGTGCTAATCGCATAATACCAAGAAAGTTTTGCCTGCTCAAACTGTTGCTGCCCCAGAGCAAGTATACCTTCATAGAAGTTTGGTTTGATATTTAACGCCTCTTCATATTTCTCTCCTGCTTTTGAATATTCTTTGAGAGCCCAATCATAAGCGATTTTTATCTGCGCAAGCAAAGATTCTCCAGAACTATCTTTTTTCAAGTAGACCCTTTTCCGAGCCCTTGACATATGAACATTTCCCCAGTTGAACAATGCCAAAGCAGCCATCTCCTGAAATGTTTCTCCAGCTGTGCTGAAAAGGCATTGAGCTTCTTCACTTGTGATTGCCTCTTCGAGAGCCTCAGAGTATAGCTTCATTCCCACTTCATGGAGATCCAGATAAGCATCGGACTCAAATCCAACATAGTTTTTGAACAAATTAGAAAACTGGAGGATCCAATCATTAATGCAAACTGGTCCATTATGCAATTCCTTGCTTCTTTCAACATTTCCATTTTCAACAATCTTATCATGCCGTGCACTGTATTTGTGATCATCTTCCACACCTTTGATCTTCTCATAGAAAGGATCCTGCTCTGGACCAACTTCCACTATATAGAATCTTATAGAACCATGTCCTACAGAAGCTTCAGCCCACCTTAATTCCTCATTTGTAGTCACCGTAACCAGGTCGCCTTCTTGGTCCCTATACTTGATTAGGACTGCTTTTAAGCTTGGGAAACGATCGCCTATGATCTTCCTTAGTGCCAAGATGCTGCAGTTCGGAGGAACTTGGGCCCATCTTATGTCTTCCCCAAATACTAATTTCACTGTTCTTTTCGGCTCTTCTGTTGTATGACTGATAATTTCCTCCACCACCAATTTATCTTCAGTTTTCCTCTCCTCATTGTCCTCATCTTTGTTCTCTGCCTTATTTACCTCAATCTTGTCCTTACTCTTCTTATCCTTAGCTTTCTTTCTGTTGGCCTTGTTCTCAGCTTTCTTTCCCTCTATCTTGTCATCAACCTTGTCTTCCTGAGACAGGTCTTTATCCTTATTTTCATCAATCATACTCTCAAGTTTCTTCTCCGCAACTTTCTGGTCCTCAGCATTCTTTTCCTCATTCCTGTTATCAGCTTGCATTAAATCGATTCTGCTGTCTAATTCCTTCTCTTCTGCCTGCGTTAAATCGATTCTGCTGTCTAATTCCTTCTGTTCTGCCTGCCCGCTAAACATCTTCTCCTCTACTTTCTTGCTTTTCTTCTTTAGAGCCTTCTCTTTTGATGATTTAGAGTGACTTGAAGCAAAAGGTGGTTCAAAATATTCAGGTACTGGAATCAAATCTACCGGAATGTCATTCACCCCAATGCCTTTTTGCTCGATGGTTGTTTTCACCCTTTCTGCAATCTCAATAGCCATGAGATTATTCGGCTCCATCTCCAGAACCCTATTAACATCTCTCTGCGCCAAATCAAGCCTATTCAGTGCCTCATAACACCTAGCTCTCTTCAGAAGTGCCTTACTATATTTCGGTGTGACTTCAAGAGCCAAATTGCACTCATGGATAGCCCTAGGGTATTCACCGAGTCCCATCTGCATATAACAAGCTGCTATATTACTACGGAGGTAAGAAACATCTATGTGACTCCGCGGAAGCAACTTGATAGCTTTGTCATACTTCAGCATTGCCCCTTCATAGTCCCTTTTCTGAAATAGCTTATTCCCCTCATCCTTAAGTTCCTTCGACATAGCAATGAAAACTGCTGTATCCTTATCAAATGCTCTAGGACTACTACTTTCACCAGATTTACCTCCTATCTTTTTTGACTTTTTCCAACTTTCCTTCCCCATTCTGAACTCAACAAATCCAACTTTCCCAACTTAAAAAAGAACTACTTAAACCAATTTCCTAATCCAAATCACTAAACAGATGAAAGTATTAGGACCTAACTGGTACAAAAATTGAGTCTTTGCACTAGATTAGAAATCAAGAACCAAACCCCCACCACAGCCAAGATAAGGAAATTTCACCAACCATACAGAAACTTACAATCAAAACAAATCCACCACAACCCAGAATCCAAAAAACCAAAAAAAAATCCAATCTTTTTTTACAAAATACCAAGAAATAACTTAAATAACTGAGATATAACCCCCTAAATCCAAAAGGGTATTTTTCAAAATCAACAAAACACAAACAAAACAGTATATATATTCAGAATTCTTTTCCTCTCTGTCATAAACAGCTCACCAAACAAACCCCAATTGAAGAAAAGAACTCTGAAGATTAAAACCCAAAAAAAAAAAAAACACCCCTTTATTCAGCTATAAACAATTCTTCTACCCAACCCCCAATTGAAGAAAAGAACCCTGAAAATTAAAACCCAAAAAAAAAAAAAACACCCCTTTATTCAGCTATAAACAATTCTTCTACCCAACAAAGATTCTTGCTTTTTCTCTTTCCTTTTTTTTTTCAAAATTTAAATTGAGGATATAATTTAAGACAACTTATCTGCAAATACTCAGCTTGCTTTTTGAACACCCTTCAATCTTCTACCAAGAATACTAATGTTTTCTTTTGGGTTTTTCAACAGGGAATATATGCTAGGTAGAAATGGGAAAAGACAGAAACAATGCCTCCACTTGTTATTTAAGCTGAAAAATGATTTTAAAAAAACAATTAAAATTTTATAAAAATAAAATCCCTTTTTTTAAAAAAGGATGTCTTGTACCTTTACGTAGACGCCACAAAAATATAGAATCAAGATAACAGTTGAATTTTCAAAATAAAATAAAAAATCAAATGGGGGCGGAGCTGGATAAGATGTATATGTTGAATCCTTTTTAATTTGTTGGTGTGTTTATTACAGATCTCTTTAAGTCTTCGCTTTTCATCTTCATCCTTACACTCCAACCAGTTCGTGTAAGCAATCTTCTTATCTTTCACTCTGCCCTGAATTACATCATTCCACCACTAATTGTCTTGACGATTAATTAGAAGTATTGTTTGACTAATATATTCATTATAAATAATTAAATTTTTATTTTAATATGAATTTTTTAATTTTAAAATAATTAATATTAAAGATAAAATTACAAAAAAAAAGTAATTCTTTTTTTATTATCTTGATGATTATTTTGAAACAATTTTTTTTTTGGTACATCAGACATAAAATGAGATGGAGGGGGTAGAATTATTTCTTTTTAGTAAATAACAAATTTTTAATTATAGTAATATTCTATTTTATTTTTGGACAAAGTAAACGTGGGACCCACTAACCGTGTAATCCTAGATTGTGGGGAAGGTTTGGGGGAGAGTACAAATAAAGGCAACTATCTCTTGTGATATGTTTTAGCTTTTTTTTCTTTCAAAAAACAAATTTATTTGTTTACCATGAATTTTATATGTTTTTCAAGATTAAGTTCATGATTAAATTTATATTTTATTTCTATAATAAGTAAAATATAGATATTTTATTTTATTTCATTCAATTTAGTACTATCTTATCTCACTTGATAGTTGAAATGAATTAATTTAAATGATTTATAATTTCGTGTAAGTGTTGGATTAAATTAGTTCAAGAGGTTCACAGTTTCATGAACTCTATGCAATGGTTATTTGAAATAGTCAAATCATCAATTAGTGTTAAAATTATTTTATTCTTAATAAGAAATTTTAAATTCGAATCTCGATTATGAAAAAAATTTTGATGAAAGCGTCATCTTCAAATAGTATGCAAATGGTTAGGTAATAGGAAACAAAAAAGTGTATCCCAATCAAACGGTTAAAGAATATTTGATTAATTATTTTTTGTCCAAAATTTCAAATAAATATATAAAGGTATGGAAATAAATGACAGGGTGGAAAAGAATATGTGGTGAGGGAAAGAAATATATTTGGACCTCTAAAAAAAGAAGTGCACGTTATCTCCAACTCACCTCAAAAGTTTCAAAAAAAATTTAAAAAAAAGAAGACAAAATTAAAGTGAAAAGACATTATCATGTGATTGGGCCCAAAGGAAACTCCCAAAAATCTGTTATGATTTTACACAAAATACCTACCAACCGTTTAATCACCAATAAAACACAAACAAAAATGAAAGACAAAAGTTGACTTTAATGTAGAGTATTTTTATGTATGGTTTGGTTAAGTTATCGATGCGGATTCAGATGCATCGATAAAACTATTTTATTTTTAATTAAAAGTTTTGAATTTAAGTCATAAGTATTGAGAAAATCTTATTGGAAATATCAGTGTGTCACCTTCAATGAACTTTGTTTTAGTGTGCAATCCGAGTTTAATCGAAGTTCTGATGTAGAATTCGAACATTAAATGAAAAATTTTATATAAAAAAAAAGATTTGGTTAAGTTGTCAAACTTGACCTCCCCCACCCCTCCCAAGTGGAGTTTTTACTTAGTAGCATTGAGAAGAGCAAGAAAAAGAAACAAATGGCAACTGTATTCATCAAGATTAGAATGGACTTTTAAGTTATATACATCGTTATGTGTTTGTTTACGTAAAAAAAATATATTTATATATCATATTTATAATAAAATTTAAAATTATGATTTACTTTTCGTAGTATGTAAGTTACATGTCAAGTTTTATACATTCTTCATCCCTTTTAAATTGTTATGTTGCATTTTTTGAAAGTTAATTTGACTAATTTTTAAAAATTAAATTAGATCAATTAATTTAATGTTTTAAATAAAAATTTAGATATTCAAAAATATATAAGAAAAGTATTACTGATTACAACTTTTTTTCACATTAATATGATGAAAAAATATTTTTTAAAATATTAGTTAAAGTTTATATAGTTTGACTCTAAAAATGAAAACAATGATAACTAAAATGGGACAAGGGGTAATTCCAAATCCTATTATTCAGAGAACTTGAGATTTAAAATTATATAATATAAAGTTGAAAAATTTCATAAACAAACAAACATTTGAATTCAAAACTTAAAATAGAGCTTCCTAATACTAATCATATAACTCAACATCACAATCTTCAACTCCAGGACAATTCTCAAAAGGATTTTCCTTAGCGTTGTTGTTGTCGTCATCGTCGTCGTCATTTGAGAACTTAAAATCAGTACCAAATCCTCTTGACTGTTGCAAAGACTTAGCAAAATCATGATATTTCAATAGGTCTATATCACCAACACTTCTCCTAGATAACTTCATGGCTTCCTCAATATGTGCAACCTTAATTTCTGCAACCTCTTCTAGATCAGTGTTGTCCTCCATCATGTCAGGATTCTCCGTTCGCCTCTTCTCCTTCTCAATGTCCTTTGCAATATCTTCACTGATGGCGTTTTTGCAAGCGCGTTGGCATATAGCAGTGATGTCTGCCCCACTGTATCCTTCTGTCATCTTGGCAAGATGTCTGAAGTCTACTTTGCTGGAAACAGGTGATTTTCTTAAGGATGCGCGGAAAATTTGGTATCTTGATTCTTCATCAGGGAGGGGAAAGTAAATCAACTGGTCAAGACGCCCGGGCCTTAGAAGTGCAGGATCAATTATGTCTGGTCTGTTGGTTGCACCTATTACGAAAACGGTTTTTTTAGCTGTCATTCCATCCATTTCAGTTAGGAGTTGATTCAAGACTCTATCACCAGCACCACCAGCATCACCTACTGAACTCCCTCTCTTAGTAGCGATTGAGTCCAACTCGTCGAAGAACAGGATGCAAGGTGCTGATTGGCGTGCCTTGTCGAAAAGCTCTCTGACATTGGCCTCACTTTCTCCAAAATACATTGTGAGCAATTCAGGACCTTTGATACTGATGAAGTTTGCTTGGCATTCGTTCGCAATTGCCTTAGCCAACAGAGTTTTTCCACATCCAGGGGGGCCATGAAACAGGACACCCTTTGAAGGAGACATGCCAAATTTCTCAAACAATTCAGGATGTTCCACTGGATACTGAACCATCTCTTGAAGTTCGCGTTTAACAGTCTCAAGCCCTCCAATATCATCCCATGAAACGTTTGGAACTTCAATGACTGTCTCGCGAAGAGCACAAGGGTTGCTAATGTTTAGAGCAGCCTTGAAGTGTTCATTACTAACTGCCATGGAATTAAGTATCTCAGCATCAATACTTTCATCTTCCAAGTCAATCACACTCATCTTCTCCCTAATGCATTGAAGCGCTGCCTCAGTAGTCAACGCTGCTAAATCAGCCCCAACATGCCCATGCGTATCCCTTGCAATACTTTCCAAATCAACATCCTCTCCAAGCTTCATGTTCTTGGTGTGTATACGAAGAATCTCAAGACGCCCAACTTCATCAGGCACGCCAATATCAATCTCCCTATCAAATCTCCCAAACCTCCTCAATGCAGGATCAATACTATTAGGCCTATTCGTAGCAGCCATAACAATCACATGTGCACGCGACTTAAGCCCATCCATCAACGTCAAAAGCTGAGAAACAACTCTCCTTTCAACCTCCCCATTAGTCTTTTCTCTATTAGGCGCAATGGAATCAATCTCATCAATAAAAATAATCGAAGGTGCATTCTTCTCAGCTTCATCAAACACCTTCCTCAAATTACTTCACTCTCACCAGACATCTTAGGCATAATCTCAGGTCCATTTATAACCAAGAAATATGCACCAGTCTCATTAGCAACAGCTCGACCTATCACTGTTTTCCCCGAACCAGGAGGTCCATATAACAAAATCCCTTTAGGGGGTTTCACAACAATTGTTGTAGTTGGATTAATTTGTTATCCCACATCTAAAGTTTAGGACTTTGTTAGGGCTTTGTTAGGGGATGTTGGCATTATAAAAGAATTTATCCCACATTTAGAACATTGTAAGGGAATGTTGGGGCTATATATAGCCCTCACCTTCCATTCTAAACACACCAAAAATTTGTTTCTTTTCTCTCTTTATTAATAAGAGTGGTGCTATTTGTGCGGTGCTCGGAGAGTAGGCATATTCTGTTGAACTCTGTTATCAAATTTGTAGTCTTTCTTTTATTTTCTTTTGTATTCAATATTTTGTTGGGTCTTTTATTTCTTTGGCTATTTTGTGGGAAAATTCTCTGATTTTTCCCAACACCAATAGACTTAAAAAGCAATGGATGCCTCAATGGCAACTCAACCAACTCCCTAATCTGAGCCATCTGTTTCCTAAATCCACCAATATCATCGTACCCAATCTCATTCAACTGATCTTCATCCTCCCTCCTAACCAACCCCTCACCGACATAAATCTCAGTTTCCGGAGCAACAATACAGTACTCAGCAGGATCAGTTTCCAGAACCTTAAACTCCACACTCCTCATCCCACCTCTAACATTAAAAATATCACCTTTTCTTAAAGGACGATACGAATCAAGAAAATAAGGCTTTAAATAAACTTCAAACAAATCCCCTGATAACTCCTCAACAGTATCATCAACAGGAAGCAAGTAAATACTCTTCCCAAACTTAATATCACTACAAAGATGTACAGAAGCAATGTCACCTAGTTTTATCCTTAAATTGTTTCTTACAACCTTATTCATACGAATCTTGATATCTTCACAATCTTCATCAATCTCCGCTATACCTATAGTTTCTCTTTTCCTTTTACCTTTGATTAAAATAGCATCCCCATGGAAAAGTTGAAGCTTTTCCATGGTTTCTTGGCTGAGAAAGACACTGGAGTTGTCATCTTTGATGGATTCATCAGCTATAAGACGATTGGGGGCTTTTTTTCTGACAAGAATTGATGTGGTGAAGTCTTTTTTAGGTTCTTCACAAGATTGTTTCTTGGTTTCCATGGTTGAATTTTTGGAAGAGAAATCAAGAATTGGGGTTTATGAAGGGTTTAAGAATGTGTGGAATTTGTTTGAGAGGTTTAAGGGGTATTTATAGTTTTAAATTTTTTTGATCTTTTTTGTATTTTTTTTCTTTGTCCTAATATGATATATGGAGAATTTAACTTTCCAATTCTTATACTAGTCCTTTTTTTTCCTATAAGGAATGAATTGAAAAGTGCTTATTATTTACTTTCCTTTCTAGTTTTAAAAATTAAATTAGATTATAATAATTTAATATTTTTTTAGAAAATTATTATTTACTTTTCTTAATTTTTAAAATTAAATCAGATTACAATAATTTAATATTTTAAATATTTAATAATATATGAGAAATACTATAAATTACAAATTTATATATTAATATGATGAAAAAATATATTATTTTAAATGTTAGTCAAATTTAATATTGTTTGACTTTCAAAAAGAAAACTGCGATAATTAAAAAAGGGACGAAGGGAGTATTGGATAATTTGAATATAGGTTTAAGGGGTATTTGTAGGTTTAATTTTTTATTTTTTGTTTGAGTCGTATTTTTTTTTCTTTGTTCTAATATAATACGGAGAATTTAACTTTCCAATTATTATACTAGTCCATTTCCTATAAGGAATGAATTGGAAAGTGCTTATTATTTACTTTTCTTTTTAATTTTTAAAATTAAATTAGATTACAATAATTTTATATATTAAAAAAATAAATATTCAAGACTATATAAAAAATACATTAAATTAAAAAAAATTATATCAATATGATGAGAAAATATGTATTTTAAGATGTTAGTCAAAACTCAAATTGTTGAATTTTAAAGAAGAAAATTATAACAATTAAAAAAAAAAAGGAGTATTGGATATTTTAATTTTTTGTATTTTTTCATTGTCCTAATATAATATGGAGAATTTAACTCTCCAATTATTATACTAGTCCGTTTTCTATAGGGAGTAAATTGAAAAGTGCTTGTTATTTACTTTCCTTAATTTTTAAAATTAAACCAGATTACAGTAATTTAATATATTTTTAAAAAAATTAAATATTCAAAATTATATAAAAAATATTATAAATTATAAATTTTTATATTAATATGATGAGAAAAATATATTTAAAGATGTTAATTAAAATTCATATAGTTTGACTTTCAAAAAGAAAACTACGATAATTGGAAAAAGGAGGGAGTAGTTGGATAATTTGAATACACGGTTAATACTTTTTCCATCCACTTTTCTTTATTTATGGTATATTTATTATATTCACTTAATTTCTTTTTAAGTATCATATATTTCTTTTTATAGTCAAATTATATGAACTATGACTAACATCTTAACACGTATGTTTTCATTATATTGACTTGAAAAAAAATTGCAATTTATAGTACTTTCCAATTATTCACTTCCCTTTTAAATTTTTAAAATTAAATTAGATTATAGTAATTTAATATTTTTAAAAAAAAATTATTTACTTTCCTTAATTTTTAAAATTAAATCAGATTACAGTAATTTAATATTTTTAAAAATATTTAGATATTCAAAACTATATGAAAAATACTATAAATTGTCATTTTTCATATCAATCTAATGATAAAAATATTTTTAAGATGTTAGTCAAAACTCATATTGTTTGACTTTGAAAAAGAAAACTATGACAAGTAAAAAAGGAATAGAGGGAGTATTGGATAACTTGAATATAGGGAATGAATTGAAAAGTGCTTGTTATTTACTTGCCTTTTTAATTTTTATTACTCCCTCTATTCCCTTTTAGTTATTATATTATACCTTTTTAAGGTCAATTTGATTAATTTTAAAAATTAAATTAGATTACAATAATTTAATATTAAAAAAATTCAGAACTATATGAAAAGTATTACAAATTACAATTCTTCATATCAATATGATGAAAAAAATACATTTTAAAATATTAATCAAAATCGATATTGTTTGACTTTCAAAAAAAATGACAATAAAAAATTAGATATTCAAAATTATATGAAAAATACTATAAACTGTAATTTTTCATATTAATATGATATGATGAGGAAAATATATTTTAAGATGTTAGTAAAAACTCATATTGTTTGACTTTCAAAAAGAAAACTATGGGAATTAAAAAAGGAAAGGGGGAGTATTGGATAATTTGAATACTCTTTCCATCCACTTTTCCTTATTTACGGTATATTTTATACTCACTTCATTCCTTTTTAGTTTTTACATATTTTTTTTTGGAGTCAAACTATATGAACTTTGACTAAGATCTTAAGATGTATGTTTTCATTATATTGACTTTAAAAAAATTACAATTTGTAGTACTTTTTCTATAATTTTTGAATATTTTAAATTTTATTTTTAAATATCAAATTAATGTAATCTAATTTAACCTTGAGAAATAGTAAAATTGACTTTCAAAAAATATAGATGACAATTAAAAAAAATGGAAGAAGCATATATTTAGAGTTTTTGATAGGATTCTCATATTAGTAAGTAGGGGCATTATGATTCAATTTTAGTTAAACTAAAATGTTTGAATTATTTGTTACAAATAAAAGTAAGTACAATTTAAATTAATTTACTAAAATAATATATTTTTTTAAAAGTTTTTAAAATTAAAATAAACATATTAGATACTATTTTATTATTTATCGAATTATTTATAAGCAATTTGTTACCATGAATAATAGTTTATACAATATTGACGAACTCTGTCAGCTTGAAATATTTGACATTAAAGTTATTCTTCGAAGTTGCATTTTAACTTTAATATTCTACTCATAAAAGCGATCTTTTAGAATAAAATCACAAAAATTCTCTTCACTTCTTGTTTTTAATTCTAGCCCTTTTGTGAATTATGTATTTAGATTTATTTTTTTATTTTTGAGAAAGGGGTCAAAAATATTGTTGAATTATTTGAAATGCGGCAAAAATATCCTCCGTTATGTTTTGGTTTAAAAATATCCCTTTGTTATATTTTTGGCTAAAAAAATTCCTCCATTAAACTTCTGGCTCAAAAATACCTTTCGTCCTAACAGAAATAAAAAAGGATCAAAAAATACCCCTCGACTAAACAATACCCCTTCATTAAAATTTTAAAGTTATTATTTAAAATATTCCTCTTCCATTAACAATTCAACCCCAGCTTATCTTCAAATCACTTAATATATTAAATAAAAAGTTGTTATTTGTAGTTGCAACTGAATTTTCTCTTGAAAAGAATAACTTATATCATCGTGTTATATATTGCAAACATGTGCACAATAATTTCTATACAAACTTCGTAGATTCAAAAAATTTAAAGAATTGAATTTTATTGAACTCGAGAAACTGAATAAAGAAGGGGCGTCAATTATATAACGAGGATAAATCAATATTATCATTTAGAAATCAACTTTTTGAGACGTTTGCAATTAAAATGACAATTCTTGTTTACATGAAAAAATTAGTCTCAGACCTAATATTAGAAGAAAAAACCTCTTGGTTCCCTAAATGGGGTTCCACGTGGACTGATCATGTGACACTTTTTGTCCATATAACATGCATGATGTCATTTCTGTTAGAGGGAGGGGTAATTTTTTTTTTTTGTAAAATTTTAAGAAAGGTGTATTTTTTTAAAACTAAAATCTAAGCAAAAAATATTTTGTGTTTCATTTCTGATAGTTTAGGGGTATTTTTAATTATTTCTTATTTTCGTTAGAGAGAAGGACCTTTTTGAATTAAAAATTTAATTTATGGATATTTTTCTGCCCAAACATAATGGAGGGATATTTTTGCTTCATTTTAAATAATTCAGTACTATTTTTCTTTTGTTATTTTTGAGTCAATTCATGTTCATTCAATGATAAACTCCAACTTGATTGGCCAGAACATGTCATCTAACGTGTGACATGATTTGTTCGTATTTTTTTAAGTCAATTTTAAAAATAATCTCTATTTATATAATTTTAAGTTTTTTTCTTAATATGTTCAAAATATTATAAAATTAAACTTTATGGGTCTCTAGTCTAGTTTATATAAACACAAAATTAACAATTTATTTTTTAAGTTATGAGTTAAGTTAGGCAATAAGCAATTCTCTGTTTCGCGGACCACTGTATCACATTCTACACCATAATTAGGGTTTTTCAATTTTGGGGCGAAAAAGAAAACCAGAGTAAAGGAAGAAGATGAGATCGATATGGTGTTTGATTGTTCTGATTTTGTCCATTAATCTCTTATACGATGTCGTCACTTCCTCTCAGATATTATCTGTTCACACAGGTATTCCCAAAATCTCAAGTTATGTCAATGTCAAATGAGAAAAAAATGATAATTTGATTTAATTTGAAATCCATTGTTGATGTGTTAATTGTAATAAAATTGAGTTTTTTTAAGTTTAGTTTGTAATTATTTTTGCTCATTATTTGCTTAATTTGGAGAGATCAGTTGATAATTAGCTAGGTTTTGCCATAGATTTTGAGAATTATCTTCAAGTTTTGTACCCAAGGGTGTGGCTTAGTGATCGATCTCAGGTTCAAATTCCAATAGAGACAAAAAGCAAGGTGATTCTTCTCATGTATCCTAGCTTTGGTGGATAGAGTTAACTGGTATCGGTTGGTGGTGCAAAGTGTCCGTGGAATTAGTCAAGGTGTGCCCAAGCTGGCTTAGACACCATGATTATCTAAAAAAGAGTCAAATTTTTGGGTTTTCGGGACTTAAATTTAGGGAACTTCAACTTTTTTTTTCCAACTGAAATGCATGGCCAGATACAACTTTAAATTCCCAATCGCAACTTCAAAAGCTCAAATTTTCAAGTTTCGACTTCAAATTCTATGGTCAAAACTCAAACAGGAGCTAAGAATTTTAAGGATGTTGTTAGTGAAGTGTGAATTTTAAGGATGCTGACAAAATTTACATCTTGCTCAAAATAGAATACCTTTCAGAATTATTATTATTATTTGCTACTATTAAGTTGTAATTCTTGTGGTTCATTCCTTTTCGTATCAGGCGCATCATTCGGTCAAAGTTCTAAAGAACCAAAATATAAGGTCGAGTTTCATACAGAAGACGCACCTTTCCACCCGGTAAGTTATTTGTCATGTCTCTCACCTTTTTTACATATTCACAAGTGCACTATGCACTTCAAAAATGTTATATGCTTGCAATAAAAGGTGTTCTTCAATTATAAATAAGATTCTAAGTAGTGGATGTAAACTGGAAAGTACACCTCTACTGAGACAAACAAGTACTGCTTAAACTGTGTCTGTATGTCTGTCCAAGAACATGTATGGTTTCCTGCAATTTTCCTGGATATATATTTTGCAAGTCAGAGAGTTATGACAGGTTATTTCAAGTTTCTAATTTTTCTTTTGTATATCATTCTTACTCCCATAACAATGGGTCTACACTCGGGACTGGCATTGAGCCCTTAGTTGTTTATTCTAGTTATGGATGAGTTAGCTAACATAATACAAGAAGAGTTCAAATAATGTATGCTATTTGTTGACGATATTGTATTAATTGACGAAACCAGAGAGGGTGTTAGCCAAAAGCTTGAACTATGGAGCTCTTTTTTTCTTAGAACTGTGGTATTTGGATCTGCTTGCGCATATCTCAACTATTTCTAAGGAATATTTGCCTTTTCCATTAGCAGCAGATACCAAGAAATTCTATACGCCAAGGCTACAACACATGAGAAGAAACCACCTAATATTTTTGTCTCTGTTGGACTTTGAATCTGAGAACTCATTGTTTGCAACTAGTGTTTTGGATGGCGAAAGGCAACAAAAGGCGAAAAGGGTTTGCCTTGCCACAAGTCGCCTCTTGTCTTTTTGAAGTGCGACATTAATTAATACCTATAAATTAAAATATTTAATTGCATATTTTAAATAATTAAAATCTCAACAACAGTAACATATTAGCAAATATTTGATTCAAAACTACAAATAGATAGTAGATACTAAAAGTTTAGAACTAAATGAGAAAAAAAGGAAACAAAAGTAAAAAATGTGAGAAATAAAACAAGTGCAAAAGTAATCATGAAGTCTGAAGGAGAAGGAGGAGGAAAAAGAAATACAACAACAACAACATATCCAGTGGAATCCCACAAGTTGGGGTCTGGGAGGGTAAAATATATGCAGACCTTACCACTATTTCATAGAGATAGAGAGACTGTTTCTGGAAAAACCCTCGTCTCAAAAATTAAGCCCCATAAACAGAAGATACTAGATATGGCAAAAAGGGAAAAGAAAAGAATAAAAGGAAAACAACTAATAATGAAAAACAAATGATAGTATGTAAATACGATAAAAGTAACAAATATAAGATGGATAATGACAATCACAGGATATAAAGCCACGACTAATAATACTAACCTACTACATCATAACACCAGACTTCAACCTATCCCTACTAGCCTATTAGCCTTCTACCCTAATATGCGACCTCCACTCCTAAATTCCAATAAGCACACATATAAATAAAATAAGTTTAAAAGTTACATGCTATGCAAACATAGCTTCAAACAACTGAGCGTCTTCAATGGAACCCATCTTTTCCCTGGTTCCTTCCAATTGTTCCTTCAACAGTAAGAGTTGATTCAAATCTTGACATCCTTCAACATCTATGCCTTCCACCCATTTGCGGAGACTATTCCTTTCAAGAGTCGGTGAGGATCTCGACCCTGAGGCTCCGCCAGTAACAACAACATCAGAATTAGATTGATGGGATTTCATCCTTGATGTTGATAGTTTTGTGCTACAAAAATGCTTCTGGATAGCAAAGTCAACGTCTCCATAGGTATAAAGCCTTCCGGCGGGTGAAAAAACAACAGAGGCAATACGAGAACCTGTCTGGCATTCAACTTTTTCATTTCTTTTGAAAAGCGCTTTCCTTTTTTTCGAGAATGCCACCATTCTCGACTTCTCATTTGTGATTCTCTCGATCGGTATCTTCTTCCTCGTGGCCATTCTCCTTAATTTCCTATCTGTCAGTTCTTCTTCAAGAAGTAGAGAGAATTTGTTTTGAAATGTGGGTTGTTTTTGAGGTTTAGTGTAAATGTTTATTTATAGGGAGAGATTGAATTAAGGTAAGAGATTGAATTAAGGTAAGTATTTCTGCAGCTAGAAAAATTGGTAGCTTCCTAGTGAAATTATTTTTTTTTCTATAATTGTTTCTATGTATATATTGACTCTAAAATTAATGAGGCTATTTTTTTAAGAAATAAAGTTGACCGATTTATTTGGTAAGTGATAGGTGCATTTAGGGGTATGCATCGGTCGGTTCGGTTTGGTTTTGTACATTATCGGTTCAGTTTATCGGTTTTCGATTTTTAAATATGCTAAACCAATAAGAAACCAATAAAATAATTTTTATCGATTTTCGGTTTATCGATTTTAGGCCCTGATCTGATTGCCTCTTATAATCTTATTGGGTTATCGGTTTACCCAATAACCCAATAGTAAAAACCGATATCGAACCAATAACCCAATAATTTTTTTTTTCAAAACCATTAAAAATCCGATAACCTAATAACCCAATAACAATAAACCAATAACGTTTTTATCAATTCGATTTATTGGTCGGTTAGGTTTTGCACACTCCTAGGTGCATTGATATTCATTGATTGATGCATCGATGGGATAGGTGTTTATTGATAGCCAAAATAGGGGTTTATGCGCCATTCATTGATTATTTCTTTTATTCATACACTGAATGGTCATGTTTATGATTTTTCAAAAATCTAAGAATAAGAAATCTTAAGAAGAAACGAAAAAGAAATTAGAAGAAGAGAAGAAGACATACCTATTGGTTGGAGTTTGGAGTTACTGAAAAAGTCTAATTGGTCGTTGAAGAAGTATAGTCTAGTTGACTTGTTGGAGTCGCCATTGCAGTCTAAGAGTGCAACTGTGCAAATTTGGAAAGAAAAATCTAAAATTACTTTTTAACTTTTATAACCCCAAATTGATAGCCTTTAAAAAAAAATACAAAAGCGACGTGTTTCTTGCCATTGTTGTCATGGCATTGCCTTTTGAAGATCGCCTCTCCACAGAGCTAAAAGGCAATGAAGGGTCGCCTCGCTTCACCTCTCGTCATTGACAACGAGGTGATCGCCTTTCATGACGATGTTTGTAATTCACTTCATTGACCACTAGGCTATATTTATGGATTCATTCTTTTGAGAGTACGGGTTTTAGCATAAACAGATGTAAGATTGACTACATGCTTTGCAAGTTAAATGATGAACATGAGAAGAGAGAAATTCCATTAGATTAGATGGGATTATAGTGCCAACACAAACAATTTAATTATCTAGGCTCGTTTCATAAAAATGGAATGATAGATGAAGATGGTACACAAAATTAAAATGAAAGAAAAATATTGTCTGCACGTCACAATCAACGGCATACATTTATTTTTGGAGGGACTTTTCTTAATTGAGGATCCCACAAAAAATATCCTAATAAAAAGATCCGCCTACCAAAGTGAAGGTAAGTTCCTCAAAATAGTTGTAAAATTGTTAGTGTCTTATGGTAGTGAATATTAAGGCGCTAAAGTTCAGTATATCCACAAAATGGGTATTGCAGAGATGTATGTGTTAAGATGGATGTTTGGTCATACAAGATTGGACTAGATATAAAATGACTATATTTGCTAGGTAGTGTAAGCAATAGGCATCGAGGATAAATGAGATAAAGTTGCTTAAGATGGTTTAGTCATGTCCTCTATCATCGGCATGTAGGAGTGAAACTATGTTTACTGAAGGGTTAAAAAAGGATGAGGTGACCTAAAGTCGTATGAAAGAAGTTGGCTCGAAAGATCTACAACTTCATGGAATCAATGCAGGCTCGGCTAAAAATAGGGCATAATGGAGACCAATATGGGTAATATCTACTAGTAAGGAATTGGTTTCTCTCTTTTTTATCTGCAAAGAAATTATTATTGATGTTGAAACAAAATAAAGAGAAACATTTATAGATTGCTTTCCTAAGAGTATCTTGACCTTATCACAGATTTATGTGCTAGTAAAATACACAACAACAACATACCCAGTATAGTCCTTCAAAGTGGGGTATAGGAAGGATAGATTGCACACAGGCGTTACCTCTCCATCAGAGGTAGAGTTATATGCTAGTAAAATATAGAGCCCGTACTAAAACTTTACCCGTCAATATTTACAATATGTGCTTCAAATCCTACTATCTTTTCCTAAATTGAGTCTAGTATATCAATTATGGAGATAGTATCATTTGAGTATTAACTGATTACGTCAAAAACATAGTAGCATAAGACAATTTAGTTTGACTTTTCGCATACTATTCTCTATACTATCAAAATCTCTAGAGTTCCTTTCCTTCCATAGCGCCCACAATATACTAGCGGGGACAATTATCCATCTGTCTCTGTTGTTGGAGTGCTTTCCTTCTTCCTCCCAACTCTAGATTGCTTCGATGATCTTGGTAGTCATGGTCCATGACATACCCTTAAGATTCAGGAATAACCTCCATAGTTAGCCAGTGATCTTGCAATGTAGAAAGAGATGGTTAACTGTCTCAGCAGTTTCCCATGAAAGAAACATCTAGAACATAATTGTATCCCCCTTATCTTTAAGTTGTCTTGAGTCAGTACAACTTCTTTGGCTAACAACTAGACAAAACAAGCCAATTTGAGTGGGATTTTTGACTTCCAGATTCCTCTCCATGGTCAGTGACGTTGAGGCTGTTCGGCTTGGTTCAGCCAGTTGTATGCACAACCCACCTTAAAACTGCCCTTCTGATTGCCTTTCCACCACAAAATGTCTTGACCCCTTTCCAGTCCATTAAATTGCCTAATGATGTTGAAAAAATCTGTTACCCTATGAATCTCCTAATCATTTAATTGTCTTCTAAGGATGAAGTTTCACCATTGAGGAGTCCAGCGATCTGCTATGGCCTTCTGTTGGTGGGATACTAGAGAATATATATCAGGATACAAGACCTCTGGCCTACCTACCTCATGCCAAGATCCTTCCAAAATTCTATTTTCTCTCCATTCCCCACTTTGTTCTTTTGTTAGCCTTAAACTCAGACCAGAGAATTCTAGTTGGTCTCCATACACTGACCTCATATGGTGTAATCACCTCTGGTCATCCAATTGTCTTCCTCCACATATTTTGCCTTTATGACTTCCTTCCAGTATGTTTGTTCTTCATTATTGAACTTCCACAGGTATTTCATCCCAAGGACTTTGCTCTGTTTCACCAAGTTCGTTATTCCAGACCTCCATGATTCTTCCCACTATCACACATCCCATTTTAACCATGTTGTATCCTTTTCTCCCACTGTTTCCATGCCAGAGAAATTCTCTTCTGATTTTATTCAACCTATTGATTACCCTGTTAGAGATTGGGAATACTGACATCATATAGGTTGGTAGTGAATCAAGGACAGACTTAATCAAGGTCAACGTGCCACCCTTGGAGAGATATTGTAATTTCCATCTTGCTAACTTCATTTCACATATCTCAACCACATTGTTCCCGATTTCATATGATTGAGATTTACCCCCCCAAAGGCATCTTAAGATATGATGTAGGCAGTGCTCCGAATTCCCCTCCCAGAACAACATAAAGAGAAGGGAAGGAAGCAGGAGTAAAATGAAGAAACAAGCAACTATTGAGGTTATTAAAATTTGTTGCTTCATTTTACTCCTGTTTCTTAAAATTTGATTTCTAAGTTGAGGTTGTAACAGGTGTTGAGGACATTAGTGTAGATTACTTTATCATTCGCATTTTCATTTAGGATGATATTTTGTTGCTAACTTGACTGGTGCTTCTTCATCTGAACCACAAAAGAGAACGTTTTTTTTTTTTAAATCTCTATACTATGTATACAAAGTACCCATACCTATCATCTGCTACTTAGCACACCATGTGCTAAAATACATGGATAATTTTAGAGTCTATTGTTCTTGAAATTACAATTAAGAATTTAAATCGATTTTAGTCATACGTATAAGATTACAATGGGAACTAGGAAGCATACTGAACAACCTCTTTTGAGCAACGTATTTGAAGTATAGTATCACCGTTAGGATCCTTTAGTGGTTACACGGGTAACTTGAGGGTTATGAACTGTGGGATAAATTTTTTTTTCTTTTGATAATCGAGAAATTCGTCTGTACCATGCCCTTTGGACTAGCTACAACCTTCTAAACTCGGTGGATAATGAGCCCGGATTTCCAAAACTGTGGGATAAATTTGAGAACATTTAGGCTTCTCTGGTGCCGAGGGAAAGGTGCAACTGATATTTTCATTAATTTTGTACGTGACCTATAAGGAAAGAAAGAAGGACCTTCATATGGTATTCATTGATCTTGAGAAGGCCTATGACAAGGTTTCGAGGGATGTCATATGGAGGTGTCTAGAGGTGAAAGGTGTTCCAATGATGTATATTAGAGTGATAAAAGACATGTACGATGGAGCCAAAACTCAGGTAAGAACGGTGGGAGGTGACTCAAGAGTATTTTCCTGTTAAGATGGGACTGATCTGTGTTGCGCCCTTTTCTGTTTGCCTTTGTGATGGATGAGCTGACACGGTCTATGCAAGAGGAGGTTCCGTGGTGTATGCTATTTGCAGATGACATCGTACTGATTGATGAGACTCAAACTAAAGTTAATGATAGATTGGAGGTTTGGAGACACGCTTTGGAATCTAAAGGGTTCAAACTGAGCAGGACTAAAACAAAATACTTGGAGTGCAAATTCAGTGTTGTGAGGATGAAGCAGACTTTGATGTGAGGCTTGCCACCCAACCGATTCCCAAGAGAGAGAACTTTAAATATCTTGGGTCCATCATCTAGAGTAGTGTTGACATCGATGATGATGTCACACTGTATTGCGTGGTAAGCTCACTGATCAGCCAATATGTTGTTCAATCAATTCTTCGACTCAAAACCTTTCATGTTATATGGCATTTTCATATTCTTTTTAATTTCTTTATCTTGCCTCTAGAGTATTGTGTGATAAGAAGATACCACCTAAACTTAAAGGTAAGTTTTACAGGATGGTGGTTAGACTGTCTTTGCTATAATGGGTGGAATGTTGGCCAATAAAACACTCACATGTTTAGAAGATGCAGGTCTCGGTGATGAGGATGCTGAGATGGATGTGTGGACATACTATGAGTGATAAGATTAGGAATGAGATCATTTGGGAGAAGCTAGAGGTGGCCCCTATGGCTGACAAGATGAGGGAAACGAGATTGCGATGGTTTGGACATGTGAAGAAAAGAAGTACCGATGCTCCTGTTAGGAGCTGCAAGAGGTTGGATTTAGGAGTTACAAAGAGGAGTAGAGGTAGGCAGAAAGTATTGGGGGAGGTGATCAGACAAGATATGGTGAAACTTGATTTCACTGAGGACATGATTTTAGATAGGAAGGAGTGGAGGTCGCGGATTAGAGTAGCAGATTAATAGGTTAGTAGGGTTAGGTTGATGTTCGGCCGTGGGGTATAGAAGAGTAGTATGTTTTGTCGTGTCTTTATATCATGTGTTGTCATTATCTGTCTTATATGTGTTAATTTTATCGTATTTACATACTATCATGTGTTTTTCATTATTAGTTACTCTTTCTGTTTCCTTTCCTTTTTGCCATATCTAGTTTATTCTGCTTATGGGTTTTTGAAACAAGGGTTCCCAGGAAACAATCTCTCTACTTCTATGAGGTAGTGGTAAGGTTTGCGTACATTCTACCCTCCCCAGATCCCACTTGTGGGATTCCATTGGGTATGTTGTTGTTGTTGTATGTGACCTATTGGTTGAAGGGAAATGCAAACAGAAATTTGACCTGATATTCTGTGGGAATAATGATGAGATGGATGGTGAGTTTACATGTACTATCATTCTTCAAATCTTATGTACTGGTGCACTCTGTTTTGCAGGATGATGACCAGGAAACTATTCTTATGCCCAACAAAGACGGGGAGAAGTTCCTGTGTTATTTGCCTAAAGTCGATAAACCGAAGATTAGTAAACCAGTGACAACCAATATAAGCAGTTTGGTCGTGGACACTGAGAAACGCATCAAGTTGAAGACGCCAGATGAACTACTTGAAGTACTGAAGGATCGATGCCTCGTCAGGGTGAGAATCCATCTAGCTCTTCCCTTACCATCTGATTTAGATAAATTAAATATGTACAGACCTTCTAAGTATTAAGTACATAATTCATGAAAAATTGTTTAACTATAACTTTTTACAGTCAGCTCTCGCTGATGTGTGTTGGGAAAAATAGTCTAATTTTGTCTTTATGTTATCTTGCACTATCAAACTTATCTACAGCAAGAAGGGTGGTGGGCATATGAATTCTGTTATGAGAACAAGTTGAGGCAAGTTCATTTGGAGGATGAGAAGGTATGTTTTACTTCACTTTCAAGTATGTGCTCTTGAGGCATGATTTCTCGGAGTAACCTTTTGTTTTTGCACAGAGAATATTTTAAATATTTATTAGGCTGAGTCTTTTTTGCCTTGCTAAAGCTCCTGCCACGTGATTGGTGGTGGGTTGGTTTTGGAATATTCGAAGGACGAGATGCTGACATTGGATAATCTAAAACCACTCCCCGCACACCTTGTGTTATCCACCGGGCAGCCTGTACAGCCACACATGTTGTCAAAGGTGATTCTACCCACCAAGACAGCAAGACAATAACAAATGAGGTCACGCTAAGCGCTATGGCTGGGATTTGAACTTAGGATCTCTAGGTAGTTATTCCTGTCTCTCAACCACTAGGCCATCCCATCCTCCTCTCCTATTTTGTATGACTCATGTGGACTTTCGCGGTGTTGAAGTTAAATGAGCTGTTATATTCGACTTTGAAAGAGCCAAGCAGATCTATTATGGATGTCTGATTATATTCAGGTCCAGTGGGTGATGCAATAATCTTTGAGGCACTTTTTCTGAACTGGAAATTTGGGAAGGAAAAAAGAACTAATAGCTTATTTCTTACATGTTAAGTTCTTGTTCTTGCTGCTTTTTGGTAACTTTTACACCTATAGATGACACATAATTTACAAGACTTTAAGGATTGCCTATAACTCCACTTTAAAAAGGATTGCCTGTAAGCATACCAAATGGAACTAAACTGTTTGTTCTGTCATATGTTTTATGCATCTCCTGCGTGCAGATTATATTGTAATTCTGAATTTTGCTTATTGGTAATTGAAAAGATAACAGTTGAAAGATGTGAAGAGTGTAGAGATTTCATTTCAAAGTCGAAATATTATGATATAGTAGTAAATATTGATTTGACATTTTGAACTTGTTGGATTTCTCATTCAAGTATAGATTTCAAATAATTGGGTTGACAAAAATATCAGGTAGCAGAAATATATTATTTGAAAAGAAAGGTAGGTCAAACATATGGATGGAGGATGCATTATTGTGCAATTGCATTTCTTAGTTCATCATAGCTGGCATACTGTTATTATGTACATAGGAGTAAATCTTTTACTTTCTCCGTATCAATATATTTGTTTTACTTTTCCTTTTAGTAGTTTTTAAAAGAGTGTCTATTTCTATATTTACTATTTTTTTAAATCCCAACATTCTCACTTTATCCTTAATGCCAATTCCTTATAAAAATGACCTGGCATGGTTAAGACCCAACATTCAAAGAATATTGTTGGCATGCTATGTAGATCTTTATTTTAAGACCACAAGATTATAAAGTGTTCTTTAGATTCTTAAAAACTTTGTGTCTGATCAAACTAAGGACAAATAAAATGAAATGGAGGGGAGTATATGCATGGTAATCAATTATTTTCCTTGTTAAAAAAATGTGTTCTCTGACCAAAGAAAAGATTTATTGTGTGTTTTCAGTTGGTTCAAGAATTTATCTTGGGTTATTATGATGCTGAGGCTACCGCAGCTTATCATCAGAATCGCTCAGATAATTCAGTACTAAAGGATCCCCGTTCAAAAGATGCATCACAAAGGTATGGGCTTCAAACTGCGAGTTACTAATTGGCTTGGAAAGAGCTTCTAGTATACACCTTGGGTACATAGTGAGTCTGCTAATCACCATTAAAAGCAAAAGCTCCTCAGTTTCAAGTTTCACACAAGTTCTCGAGAACAACATTTATTCGATTTTATGAGATTCTTGGCATGTCTTTCTCGAACTTGAAGCACATCGCCCGATGCATGGATGGATTAAATCTTTTAATTTCTTCTTCAGAATAATGAATTTCGCCAACTCTTTGACTTCTGTAGATATCATGCTCATATCTATACCAACGGAACCATATGTGATTTGACAAATGAGCCACGACAGACGGAGGTATGAAGCTGTTCTTTTGCTTTTTGCTTTGTCCTTTTTTATTCAAAAAATCTGTGTTTCTCATGGACTCAATTTCAGGTGAGGTTTGTTTGCTCAGAGCCTAGAGCTATGATAAGCTCTATAACTGAATTATCCACCTGCAAGTACGCCCTCACCGTACACTGCCCAACCCTCTGCAAACACCCGTAAGTTACTCCTGATTTTTTGTTCAATTCTTCTCTTTTATGGCTGCTGACGACTGTAGGAAGTCATCCTTTTCTCTTTTGGGCTGTCTATTATTTCTGGTTGCTGTTTCTATCTATTTTAATATGTCCTTCCGTTAGTAACTTACTGCTGCTGAGGTATTGAGAAATCTGAGACTTTTCTAGGTAGGAACTGGAAATCCAGTTGTTTTTCATGTTAGTGAAACTGCTGGTCAAAAGCATTCATCAAGAAGTACCATAATTTTAAAACACATGCTTATAGGTCTCTGTCAAAAATCAGCAGACCACCACATTAAACATGTTCTGATGGTGTAGGGATCAGATAGTCTTTCATAATTTTCTCCAATCTTAGTTGTCTTGGCATTTTTCTACAATCATGGTTGTCTTGGCATTTTTCTACAATCATGGTTGTCTTTGCATGAATGTCTTAACAACACTAGACCCAGTGTAATCCCATAAGTGGGTCTGGGGAGGGTGACGCAGACCTTAGCCCTACCTTATGGCGCTTTTTTGCGAGAGAGCCTACACTTGTGGTATTTGATGCTTGGTTGTGCAGTTGATATTTTCATAAACAGGATTTGTATATATTGGATAGTGAATAAGCTCCCCAGTTTGATGCACATTATGGTCGACTGCAAAAGTACATCTTTGATAGATCAACTTTAAATAGGAAGAGTTTACTGGGTTACTCCATTGAACACTACAACTACTCTTATATGTTTCTGAATGTTAGGTTTTTTGCTATGCAATTATTTAGGTTTGCGTACACATTACCCTCCCTGAACCACGCTTGTGGGATTACACTCTGTATGTTGTCAGCATTTGCTCTGATTGGCACTTGTTCTATGCAGGCTCTTTCAAGAAGAAAGGCGAGTGTGGCATACCATTAACTGTAATAAACTTCCAAAAGATTACAGAAAAACAAACGTTGAAGAGAACTTTGAAAATGAAAAGATCGCCATGGTGACAGACTCAGAGTATCAGCCTTCGTTTGATTCAGACGAGCACGTGAAAGCGGAGGGAGACAATTTAGAAGATGAAAATTTCACTGTAGCAACATAATACATGACCTATGAAGGGAATTTTTCAGAATAGAACTTTTTGGAAAGGGTAAAGAAGTTACATTTGTTGAGGAAACATGACCCTAATGATATAATATAAGATGCCATTTTAGCTCAAGCATTCTCAAAGATTTTGCACTACTTTCAAGATTCTAATGTTTAATTATTGGTGTGTTTATTCATATTTTCTGCTCTTATTGAGCATAAGCTAGAACATGACTAGTAAATTTATATAAAAATTCACTAAATTTACTCCAAATAGTATGTTTTGAATCCATAATTTTTTTAAAAATTTAATGGGTTCAATGCCAAATTCAACTTATAGAGCTTGAATCTTGAATCCGCCTCTAAATCAGGACCAGGACCAAGAGAAAGTTGATAAGAATAAGGCTGAGCAATAGAACTCTTCGCCATAAAAGAGAAGCTCTTAGAGCTAACGAGCAAGAAAAGGGGGAGGGGGGTCAGGGGCAGGGGCGGCTAACTTAGGCTTTTGCGCTGTGCCAGTGGAAATGCAACAATTTTTCCTTCGAAAGGGAACTATTCAAAAACCTATTTCATTAAAGGATTAAGCTTATAAGATTATATATTCATTCTATACATAGCAGACTATTCAAGTTTGTCAAAATGTACTGTACTTTTAACTACGAATACAGGTAATTCTGAACATGTACTGTAATTTTAACTACGACGATCAACCAATCTTTGCATTATCTCCCTAGTAGTTACTAAAGACAAGTACTCGTTTATAGCTTCACCTTCTTCAGTAACCTCAATGTCATAGTCAAAGTAAGCATCTCCTTTTAGTAATTCACCAGTAATCTCATCTTCCATTTCTTTATCGCGTGGCGTCTCAACTTTGTTATGACTTGGACCTCCATCACTACTTGAGCCTGCGTTAGTACCTGATCCATCTTCACTTTGGTCATTAGTTAGAGGATCATTTGCAGATCCATCTACCCCCTGATCATCATGTAGAGCATTGTTTGCGTTATGATCTCCTGCTGCAGCAGCAGTATTACTTGTTACTCCAAGTAGATGATCTAACGCTGCTTGACGTGTGCCAAGATCGCGAATAGCTGCAGCCGCTGCCAAAACAAAACCATTTTATGTTATTATGTCTGCTCAAATAACGACCATATTAAATTGGACTATCCTACTTCATGAAATGAAAGCAAATGAGAGTTCATGACTATAAAAATCCCCAGTTAATACATTCTAATTGACTAGTAGTGAGTTGCCAGCACAAAGCAGGCAGCTGAGCACGATCATTGAGCAAGGCAAAAACCAATCAATTTTTTTATAACTGCAGTGACCGGGTCAGCTTGCGCATTTCAACTAATTTCACGAGATACCTGTCACCTCCCACCAACAGCAGATAGGTAACTCTGTCCACCAAGGTTAGGACACCGCAGTACAGAGATGAAGGGACTCTTCATCTCTGTACTGTATGGGGCGGGTAACAGAAAACAGAGTCAGTAAGGAAATTGCAAAGACTTGAAAGAACTTCTTGGCAGCCCAAACGATTTTGAACAGCCCAATCAGATAATTTCTAACATGATATTCTAGTTTGAGGCAATTGTGATCCATGAATATGGAGTTTTTGCAAGTGTAAACTTTACACAAGGTAGTCAACTTGATTTATTCCTTGATGTGGCACAAGATTGGTGTTCCCCTTTGTGAAGAAACGGACATTTGGCCTTAACTCAATACCAAAAGGTAGCTCATGAGGTGAGAATTGTCCAAAAACCATGCAAGGAGACTAGATCCCACATCCCACAACTATTGTGGACAACTTAACTCCCCCTCTACATACCCAAAAACCGTAACGTAACTCCAAAAGGTCGGCAAACTACTGCATTAACCTCAAAAACCACCTAAGGAATGGGAGAAAGCATAATTCATGAAATTCCACCAATATCAGGGGATATCAGGCCCAACATCTTGGTGGCTGAGGACCGATAGAACCTTATTGCCTACAATCATTGGTGATTCTTCTGCTTTTTCACTTAATAGACATTTGCTTGGAATTTATTCTACTCATCATGCTACAAAATCAACACTTACAATAATCACTTTTTATGGAAGAATGCATGTCAAGTGGTGATTCCCTGAAATAATAAGCAAATGCTAATAGAATTAACAAGATCAGTTAACTGAATAGTTCTGCCTTAACCACTTTTGTCATTCTAAGATCTTTCTAATTGTTTGTCAACAAGGTGGTAGTGGCCTCCGTGTGGACATGATGAGGGAGGCGAGGCTGCGATGGTTCGGGCATGTGAAGAGGAATCGAAGAAGTACAGGGAGATGATTACACTATGTATATAGTTGTTGGATTTGAGTCCCTAGAAAACGTAATGTGTCAACTTTTCAGAGCCAAAGCTAAAGGGATCTCAGTAAACTCACTTTACCGTACCCTAAGCACTAATACTGCAATGCCAAACAACAAAAGACTATCCTCAAAATTAAGAAAACCAGGCAGCTACTAAAAAAATGACTATGGACCAGAAGTTGAATCAGGATAGATGAATTTAACAAATACTAGATACCTGCTTCTCTGGGGAAACCCATGGATACAAGTTCTTCAATTGAAGCATTAGCTGCTTGACGCAATCTTTTCTTCTTCCTAGACTCGATATGCATCTGCATTACCAAAATAGGAGGCATATATAACCAGAGATGCTCTTGTATAAATGAGCTACAAGTCAGAACACTACAATTTGATAAATCCTATTTTCTGGGCATCATTTTTGTCAAAGCATGGGCTATCTTCCACAGAATGAATCTAGCAGCGGCACATACAACTGTCTCATCAAACAAGTAAATGGTTGAATTTTTTCAATTGAAAGATGCCAACAAAATCAGGTTCTATTCCCATTCTATTTCATTAACGATTGACAAGCAAACCAATTTTTTTCAATAAATCAGATTTTCATTTGTGAACATCAAGTTGGTGGCAAGTACTTACAAAGGCATCTATGACTAGTCAACCCCAAGATGGTGTCAAAAGAATTTATGAATTGACCATTCATCAAACTTATCAGTTGTCTAGTTTGAGTTTGTTTAATAATAAGAGCAAGAGGCCCCAACCCATCTTTTATGGCACATCTAGAAAAATATCAGTTCTCCGCATAAAAATAATAAGTAGAACCACTAGAGATTTCTCTTGGTTTATCTCTGACGGTTATAATCATCAGTGCTTCGTATTTGATTGATCACTATTTTGTGTATTCCTTTTCCTAAAGAAGTTCCTAGGGCATATACATACTTTTAACAAGCATTTGCTGCAGCTGATCATGCAAACCTAGATCGAATTAACTGATAGTGGAACACAGCCCAACCAATTCCCAAATTATAAATGTGTAATCAAGTTTGACCAGCAAATAATATCTAGGTAAATACTCGACCAATGGCTTCACGTGGATATTTATTCATGCCAGGAAATTTTACCTGCATCGAAGAATTAGCTTCTGGATTTGTTAAGTCATCCAAAGCCTTTTGTGTGTCATTTTCATTTCGTCGAAGTGCTTCTGCAGCAAGCTCTTTCTCAAACCTGGCGTTCAGTAATATGAATGAGTTTTATACAAATATCAGGCCAGTCAAGACTCAACATAAGCATGTCCTAAGATAAAAGACGCTCATTCATTTTAACTTATCAATCATATGTACTGTTTGATAGACGAAAAAGTTCTCCTTCATATTTTAGTTATGACTATAAAAAATAGTTTCAGTCAAACTATTCAATGTAAAGGATACGTGGAATATCTCCGCTTCATAGATTCTGTGATATAAGGCTTACTTACCCAATTGACACCAATTCATTCAGCCTCTCGATATCAACAGCTTTTCCAAGGGGAGTCGTTCCATAACGCTTTTGCTCCCTACATTTAATATGGTACAAGTTTAGTTATTATGTATCCAATTTAACGAAATACAGAAAGGAATTATATTTTAGACAAAGATGAATTCACTTGATCTCCTCCTGCCGCTTGAGGTCATCCTCCCTTTTCCTTGCTTTCTTTTCTTTCTCTTCAACAAGAAAATCAACAGCACTTTCTACTACTTGGTTGTTCATGCGCAGTGCTCTCTTGGCATCCCGTTCTTTGTAGCCCATACCCAAAAGTAAGGACAAAGCTTCATCTGGAATTTGAAGCTGTTTTTTCAAGAAAGACATAAAATGGTTTAACTTTTTATGAAGAATTAACTAAGAGAGAAGGAAAAACAGCTGATATCCCAAAGAAGAGAAACAATAGATGTGATTGGAAACTCTATAGACTAATAAGGCAGCATCACAAGCAGCGGTTAATCACATAACACGAGAAAGCATGAACACATGGTACACATGCATGAACAACCAGATAGAAATTGAAGCAAAAGTAGGCAGTGGAGGTGAATATCTTATCTCCTATAACAACTGAAAATATTTTCCAAATATCAGTTTATTAGTAAAATGGAAAAAGCCAACCATCATCAGTTACAAAAAGAGAAGACTAACCTGCAAAAACTTGGCTTGAGCAGATGTCAAGAACTTTCTAGATTTTTCAGTCTGATTGCAATGATAGGCCACTACTCCTTCTAGCAGCTCCAGCCTCAAATGTCTAGAAAGAAGATATGGAAGCAACAAATTTTCAAATAATGTTGCAAGGCACCTTTTCCAGCATTATACACGAGCAGTATCAAGCTGTGAAAGGTTTACTCACAGGGCAATCTCCGGATAACGTCCTTTTTGGAGCAGTCTGAGACGACTCGCTTCCTTTCCATGAGAACGCTCGAGCCCTTCCCTAGCTTTTGCAAGGCGGACTCCTGCAACTGAGAGCCAGTTGATATCTCGGAGCATAAAGTAGCACCACACCATGTCTATTTGCAGAATGGGGACATTGTCAACCATCTGAAAAACCAAAGAGGAAAGGCGGAATCATCAGATAACAGCTATGGAGCAAATTTCTGCAGACCAGTGAATAAAGTGTCTTGCCATAAAATGCACTATACATTTTATAAATGCTAAGCACAATTCACAAGATAAGGTCACTCAAGGACTGAAACAAAACTTGGATCAAACGACCATATGAGAAGAGCAAGGGGGACATGTTCTGTGACTTTATTGCAATAAATAAACTATCATCCTATTTCCTTTGATTTCTTTCTTTTTCCATACTATATAACTCAAAAGTGCAAAGTCACTTTTCTTAAATTGTTGCAGAAGTCCAATGTCACTAGTCACATCAATTCCCTGAGGAATTCACATTTAGCAATTGCAAGCCACTCTCCATTAATATTAAATAAAATAATGAATATTCATGGCTCCCATCTTAATAACAATATTGCTTAAACTAATAACTACTCAATTTTTTGGAAGAAAGAATCTAACTCACCTCGATGAGTTTCTGGTCACAGAGAGAGAAAGCTTCCTGCAAAAGAGAACCCACTTTGGTATGAGCATTCAACCAGATGTGTGTGTGTATATATATATGTATAACTAAAAGTGAGAAGACCTAAGTTGTAAAGTTGGATTACCATTTTACCCTTATACTAAATTAAAATATTATAGAATATTCAAGTAATTAAATATTAAATAGTAATCATATTATATATATAATACCAAGTACTAAAAATAGGAAGATATAGTCACACAAAGTTGTTAGAAACTATTTCATATAAAGTTGTTAGAAAGTAATATTTTTTATTATCTTATTCTTTAGAGAATACTAAAAATAGGAAGATATAAAGTCACACAAAGTTGTTAGAAACTATTTCATATAAAGTTGTTAGAAAGTAATATTTTTTATTATCTTATTCTTTAGAGAACAATTACGTTTTCAAAAAAAATAGCATTCATAAAATCATGTGGCCATCTCCACAGCTAACAATTACATTTTTATAACTTTTTTGTTATTTTATTTTTCTCCTTCAATTTATTTAACACAATGAAATAATAAAAGGGAGAAAAATCATATCTAAATTCTTAAATCCTACATAGTTACATTATTTAAATATTATTTACATAAATTTTTTCTCTCCTTCTACTAAAGAAGGTAAAGAGATTGTGCAACCTTAGTAATGTCACATTACTATTAATATGAAAAATGAAAGAAATCAACAATAAAAATTAAAATAACTATAAGTAATAAATAAGCAAATTCACACTTGAAATAACTATAGAGAAATGAAAAGATTTTCTCATCCACATTCAATGTAACAATGAAAAGTAATGTAATCAATTAATGAATTTGTCCCAAGTAAATCAATTCTTCTCATTCACGTTCAAAGCAATAATAAATAGTAGTAAATTAATGGACAAAATGTGAAAGGTCAAGATGAAGAAATGAAAAATAAGAAGATTAAATATATGGAAATTGTAAAAGTTTGCTCTCAAGTAGTGATTCATGCGTAAAAACTTATTGAAATTAATTAACTCCTAGGAAAAAATGAGAAGACATACATCTTACAAATGGTAATACAACAGTTACTAACATAAATAGTATTCAATATATTTAATTGCAATGTAAATATTACATGAATAGTAATAGATAATAGTGAATTAATGAACTTTTTTTCTTGAATCTAAGCGGAATTTCTTTTAACATCATTAATAACATTGTATTTTTATAGCATATAAAATCTTTCCATTTCAAGTATTTAGTATAATATGATATGATTTCTATTATAATTAACTAAATATTTTTTAAGATTTTAATTTAGTGTAGTTAAATATTCACCTTTATGACTCATATTTAATTACATTTTTAATTATTTTTCTTAATATTCACAACTCTCATGCTTTTCAAATTCATAACCTCCAAATATTTATTTAAAATTTTAAGATACTTTTTGGTATTTCTTCATTTTTATTTATATAAATTCACCAGTTTTGTTTCATGAGACCGCAACTGAAGCTTATTTTGTCATTTAAAGTTAAAACAATAAAGTGAAGTCTCTTGAATTTTGATTGGTATAGAAGAAGATGATGTCCGTGGATTTGTTGTTGTATAGGATAAGGTGATAATAAGAACTCAAAAAATTATGTGGATTTATTTATCTTTTATATTACTATGGTTAACATCTTAAGAAGGATGTGTATATTGTATTTTCCCCGTCATTTTGATGTATCTTCTCACTCTTTTAAGATTCATTTATACTTATTGCATTTTATTACCCATTACATGTATGTTTTGATAAATTTTTTATAATTCTAATGAATTTATAATAATTTATATAGCACACACGTGCAACACACGTGTTGAGACACTAGTTTATATATAAACACGGGAATAGCAAGAAAAATATTAGTAATAACCTCTCCCATGGTCAGCACTTCTAGTGCTTCCTCATATTTTTTCTTCCTCATCAAGGCTTTTGCATTTGCGTGAAGCATAAGGCCCATCATTATTGCCCTAAAAGATAAAAAGGAAAGGAATCAACAAATCATGTTTCATAGACTTAAGGAGAAATGAAAAAGAAGCAGTAATAACATACAATAACAACAGCCAGATAATATATAAACCAAGCAAAAGAAACAATCATATAGTACTAAAGATCGAAGAGTAAGCAACTTAAAAAATAACACCAATACTCCCCGTGCGGAAAAGAAATACGCTTGTTTACTAAATAAGCTAGGAAAATAATTTTGCATACCGCTGGTCAGTCTCAGATCCCATTTGCACCTTTTGTCCACTCTGATTTTCGAGCTCCAGATTGAAATCTTCAACAGGTAATGAGCCATCCGCATGTCTCGCTGACAGAGCAGTAGCAGCAGCCCTGTAATTCCGATCATATCACTAGTTAGCTTGAAAGAACAATACAGGAAAACATGTCTATTCCAGGCAAAGAAGTCAGATAAAGGTCCACTTCAATGCTAGGAAGGAAAGCAAATTTAAGCAAGACCACAAAAGGAGAAGCCAGCGAAGTACATAGACAATGTAAATCACTATTCCAATCTCTGTCCTCCATAAACAAATCATAGCTACTATAAGCAAAATACATCGACAGATAATTAAAGTTGCCACCAATAGTCAAATAGAAGCCTCTACTCTGCACATGTGTATCTCATACACTTAGACACCCAGGTATGATAGATATATGTGCTTTGAAAGGGAAAAAGGGACAAAAGAGAGATTAAATCTTTCCCAAAAAAAACCAGAACATTTAGCAAACCACCCTTGCCCCTTCTATTTTTTCATGCAAAACAATTACCCAACCTTCACACCCCCAGTTCTTCTTCTTCAACAATCCTCCACCAAAACTCAAAGAGCATAAGCCAAACCCTCCTACCCCTTCCACTTTCAATACCTTCTTTTGGTTCCACCCAAACACCACCTCTACTCACATTCTTCTTCACCGTCAATTTGAACATAAATACTTCCTGCCCAAACCAAACCTCTCTTACCTCCTCCTCTGTTTCTTCCTTCTTCGGCAAGTCAGTGACCTCCCCCAATTCATATCATCTTTTCCCTTCACCCATAACAAAACCAATTTTCATTTCCCAAAACTCTTCTATGAGAACCCCAAACAATGGGGTGGAAGATTTGATAACGAATCCAACGAGTCACAGTTTGAAGCTAGTCGATTCCTCTACTGATTTGAGAGTGAATTCAGACGACAAACTTGATCTTCCTCCATCGATAGTGGTAGAGACCGAGTTTTTTTTTACAATTGTGGTGAGTGCTTTATGAAAAAGATGAGAGTGAAGAAGTGGAGATCATGGTGCAATTCAGGAGCTATGGGGGTGTTACAAAGGAAGGTGAAATTCAGGAGCTACGGTGACGTTGCAAAGGAAGGTGCAACTGAAATGAGAAAGATGATTACATGTTGGGAGTCATGAAGATGGTTTTGGAAGATGTTCAGCGACAGTGTTATGGAGGAAATTGGAAGGTGGTCGAAAGGTGGATTCATTACTGTGTATGCATTATGGTGAAGGTTAATGCTAAGTTTTCTTCCAGTAAAATTGAGTTGGTTAAAGGGAAAACATATTTCTTAAAAGCTTCACTCACTCAAACACATATTTGCCACTTCAACATGAGGGGGTTCATGAGACACACTAGTGTCGACTGGTTGTCTATTGGGTCATTGGCATAGTTAAAGTGTCTATCTCATGTTGGTGGCAACATTAAGTGTCTATCCAAGTAATATCCATGTATTTTGCTGCAACTGTATCGTCAGAATCTACCAAATGGTTACCACACGACAACTATTAGAATACCCAAATTCAGTGGAAATACAACAGAAAACACACAACACAAGTCAATATTTAATTCACATGTACCAAAGTAGCAGCTAAATCAGACACTACTACTTCCACTCTGAATTTTGATCACACTATTTAAAAACAGAATTCACAACCTATAGCAAATAGAATCCCAAATCAAATTCGTGGAGACATAAACAAATAACAAAGAAGATGAACCAAAAAAGAACCCCACCACCCCAAACACACACACCAACAATGATCACAATCAAAATAAATTTTATGTACCAAGATAAAAACTAAAACAAGCCACTAATTTTCACTCTGATCACCCTTCAGAAACAATACTGACAGCAGCCTTGAAATTCTTCCTCAAATAAAGAAGAAGATGAAGAACAACAAAAACTCTCCACCCCTATCACACACACCAAAAAAAATTATCTTGCACCAAGATAAAAGCTACACATGCCACCAATTTTCACTCTGATCACCATTTAGAAACAAAACTCGCATAGTATAATAGAATCAAGAAAATAACATGAGAAAAACATAAAGATTGACAAAAAATATTGACTTCAGCCTTGAAAGTTCTTCCTCAGCCAAAGATTCTTCTTTTATATGTACCAAAATAGCAGCTAAATCAGACACTACTTTCCCTCTGATCACACTATTTCAAAAGCTTCTCCCCCTGCACTGCACCCCCCACAAACACACACACACACAACCCAATGATCACAATCAAAATCAACTTTACATACCAACCTAAAAGCTAAAAAGGACACTATTTTCACTCTGATCACCCAAACCCATCAAGTAATCCAAGAAAAAAACACAAACAATGGCAATAAAAATACAAACTTTAGCCTTGCCAGCCTAGTACGACGTTCTTCCTCAGCCAAAGACTCTTCCTTTACAGACTTCCCTTGATCAACAGAAACCCTTGAAGCCAAAATCTTTCCATTATTTCTAAGACCCAATTGGCTCAACTTCTCAGTTCCATCACCATCTTTCAACAATTTACCTGCACATATAAGGTTTATTGTTTCGGGTCCTCCACCATGACCCGATCTTTTAGCTATCTCTTCCCTTAACATTGGTACTGTCCATTCATCCAATTCCACTTCCAGTACACCACTCCATGCCCCTCCAATCTTCAATTTTGCAGACCCCATATGCTTATTTTGCAAGAAAATAGTAAAAAGTTGGATTCTTGAAGACTTTTAAGGAGAAAAAAGACTTGGAATCTTGTTTATATATATGGAGGACGCTTAAGTCCTAAGTTCTTTTGGAGGAAAAAAACCTTGTCTATATCGAAAACTTGGTGGTTGTTTTTTTTCTTTTTTTGACTATTGCACTTCTTGCCCTACAAGTTTTTTTTAGCCTCACTTTGGGATTGTTCAATACGTGGGGACGAAGGATTAAGCATATTGTTATACTATTAAAAATAGTTTAAATATCTCATTCGTTATATTTTTTGTTCAAATATATTCTTTCAATTATAATATATACTAATTTATTCTTATTTTTAATAAATAAATTCATGACGAATTTAGAAATAAATTATTTATTCATAATTTTAAAAAATTTGCCTTAAACCTTCTCATTTAACTGAATTCGATCCATTCACTGCACACTTAAGTCATTATTCATGAAAGATAAAAAGCTATTTGATTTTTCATCTTGTTGTACCTTCACTAACTTATACTAAAGTTATCTCAAACATAAATATTCTGGAATTATTATTACATCTAGCATATAATAGGGATTAATAAAAGCCTCAAAGCATCGGACAAATAAAATCTTAAATGTCCAGTATGTATTCATTATTATCCATTCTGACAACACACGTATTTAATTCATCACGTAATTAAATACATAAGGGCATTCTAACAAATTATATCTAATATAAATATATGCTTATACTTATTCAGTTTATAGAGTAAATGAGTAGGAGATGGGAAGTGAATTTGTAAAGTGAAATGAATATTTAAAATAGAAATAAATTATTTGTTTGTAAATTCACCGCGTGTATATTCATAAAAAATAATGATAAATCAGCACAAAGTGTAACAAGAAGTTATATTTGGATATAAAGTATAGTTGGAGAGTATATATGAACCTAAAGCATAACTTAAAGGGTATATTTGAATTGAAAGTATAACAAAGGGTATATTTAAACTATTTCCAATAGTATAGTGGTATATTTGACCCTTTGTCGTTATTTTTAATAGATCTCGAGTCTTGACTTAAAAAAAAACTTAATATAAAACATGAATAGTTAAATGTTGAAACGACTAATCATTTCATAAATCTATGAATATCTACAAATAAAGAGGTAAGCAATACAAATTTTGGATGTGCATGAATAAACATTTAACTTGTATAAAATTAATTAACTCGACACATATCTTGTACTACATAATATGCATCTTACATGACATTATACAAATCAACTAGAAAGCATGCACATTGTAATAAGTGTGAACTTTTTATTATTCATATTCAGTATTCACGTTGAAATATGATTAATCTAAGTTTTCATATGACAATTCCCCATTGAAAAGATAGCCATTCTCTATCAATTTTTTTTTTCATATTTAGAATTGGAACTCGAAAGCGTTGGTTAAAAAAAATAATCAATCTCATCAACATGTATACTTATTCGAATAGATGTCAATTGAAATCAATTATCAATTAATGTGTTATGCCTCTAATAATTTGTTTGGATAGTTGTTATGTATGAATACAATGTTTGAAGAAATTATAGGCGGAATGACCTAATTTGCCTTTATACTTGGTTTCGTTTGTCACCTAAGCCCTTATACTTTGACATTTATCAAGCAAATCGTTGTACACACTCAAAAGCTACATTTTAAACTTTTTTTTTTTGACCTGACATCCTAAGCGACAAATCAGGTCAAGTGTGTGTCATTCACTCCCTTTAGGAGAGTGAAGAGTTTTTGAAAAATCATTTAATGGTCATCTTCTTCCCCAAATTTTCAAATATTATTACTCTCCATTTCTTCTTTTCAAAATTCTTCAATTTTCTTTTCATTTTTGTCTCTCCAAATTAAAATTTCCTCTTGTTGGTCATAGTCATTCAAACCCTATTGATTTTGTATTTGAATTTTTTTTATTCATTAGAGTTTCTTTTATTCAAAATAGAAAGATATAAAGTACTCGTATTGTACTTTAACTCAAAAGACTCTATGTATCCTCAAAAGAATACTTGCTACTCCCCTTCTCCCAAATCATAATTTCCAGAAGTATTGCATTTAATCGAACAATTGCTCCATAATTAAGGAAAACAGATGGAGGGATATTTATATTTGATTTCTAAATTATTCTGCAACCCAAAAAAGAAAAACTAAAACAAAACCTTCATTAATTTTGTACTTGAATTTTTTTATTACCTGAATTTTTTTATTCATTAAAGTCTCTTCTTTTTCAACGCTTTTTACAAAATCAAACACAAGATTTTCACAAAGGAGTACCAAGGTTCGTTTGCACAAAAAAGAGAAGAAAGCTTTGGAAAAGAAAAATATTATTCTTTCTACATGAAAAAATATATTTTAACATATCATTTCATACGTGGAATTTTTAAATAATGTGAAAATTACGTGTAGTCGGTTGAAACTCATGCACCCGTTCAAGGTCAAAAAAGGTGTAAAAATATAGCTTTTGAGCATGTACAAAGATTTCCTTGTCAAATATTGAAGTATGGGCTTAGATGACAAACGGGATCAAATATAAGAGCAAATTAGATCATTCCGCCTAAATTATATTGTTTTTTATGTTATATAATTAAAGGGTTAAGTATTTTTTTCATTTTGGGTAGAACAATGTCTATAACTCTATTAAACAGAACTAAGAAACATTTTGATAAACCCCAAAGAACACAGAGAGATCATCAATGGCTACCGCCGGCAGAAAGAGAGGAAGGAAGAAGAAGAAGAAGAAGAACAAGACGATGATGACAAAGAAGATAACCAAACTCACTAAGAAATTCAAAGCTACCCTTCAACTCCGTCACCAACACTGTACAAAACTCATACCCCATCTCATCTCCGCCATTTCCTCCGCCCATTCTTTCCTCCTCCGACATGACCTCCATCTTCTTCCTCACCAATCCCTTTTACTCGAATCCTTAATCTCCTCAACCTCCTCTTCCATTTCCAACATCGTCTCACTTCTCTCCCTCCCTCCTCCACCCCCACGCGCTGCTCTACCCCCACGCGCCGCCGATCCAATGCCCGGCTGTTGGTTTGAGAGGTTTCTGGTTGTAGATTCGGATACCCTTTGGGCTGAAACTTTGAATCTTACGAAACCCTCTTTCACTCTTCTGCTTCGTCTTCTGACGCCTTCGCTTTCTTCACTTTCTGCTCCTCCTAATTACGCTCTTGCTTTGACCCTTTACCGTCTTGCTCATGGTTGTACGTTTTCTGCTGTTTCGAGACGATTTGAGATTGATTCTCCGACTGCTTGTCGTGTATTTTACACTGTGTGTAAAGCTATTAATGAGAACCTTGGGCATTTGTTTGAGCTGAAGAGTGATGTCAATAGGGTTATTGTGGGGTTTGGGTGGATTTCTTTGCCTAATTGTTGTGGTGTTTTGGGGATCGAAAAGTTCGAATTGGGTGGTGATTTGATAGGTGAAAATGGGTATTTGATTGTTCAAGCTTTGGTTGATTCTGAAGGAAGATTCTTGGATGTATCAGCTGGATGGCCTTGTACTATGAAGCCCGAAACTGTTTTACAAAAATCTAAGCTTTATTTAGGTGTTGAGGAATCAAAAGAGTACTTAAATGGTTCATCTTTTGAGCTAAATGATGGCAATTCAATACCTCAGTACATTCTTGGTGATTCCTGTTTCCCACTTTTACCATGGCTTCTCACACCCTACAGAGGAGAATTGAACGAGGAAGATGGGACGGAAATGGCGTTTAATTCAGTGCATAGAAGAGGAATGCAGTTGGTAGGGACAGCTTTCGGGAGAGTTAGGGAAAAGTGGAAGCTTCTAGCTAAGAAATGGAACGAGCAATGTGTCGAGGCATTTCCATTTCTGATAGTGACATGTTGTTTGCTGCATAATTTTCTTATCAAGTGTAGTGAAGCAGTGACAGATCAAACTGAGGAGTATCCGAAACATGAGGAGTTTCCTGTGTTTGATGGAGAAGTTGATGAAAGCGGGAAGAAGATTAGAGATGCGCTTGCCTCACACTTGTTTCGGATAAGTCAGAGGGAATGAATTCCAGGTTTATGTGGTTATTCTGCTCAGCATCTTATAGTGGTATATATATATATATATATATTAGTCTGATCTTAAACAGTTGCCCTAGTTTTCGTATTTCCAGTTCTCTTTTGGTCTCATGTAGAATCATATGGAAAATTTTAAATAGCATTAGCTGCTGATTCGGTTTTGGTGTCATGTGCTTGATGTTCATTATGCTGAATGAGTTGATGATTGAATGCAAATTAAGGGAAGGACAGCCTTCTGATGAAAATAAATACAAGGTAAGAGCATAACTCAAACAAGTTTCATGGGAAAAAAGAAAGCTATGTTCATGATTGCAATGCACTTGCGTTTGACTTGTTTAGGGTAAGTTAGAGGGAATAAATTCTGTGTTCAAGTCGTTTTTTCGTTTAGCATCTTCTTGTATGCATATATTAGTAGGGTGTTAACTTGGCCTCGATAGAAAATTTGTAGTAATATGCCTATTTTCCATATCCTCCATTCTCTTGATGTCTTATGTAGAGTCATCTGGAATTTCTTAAATAGCATTTAGCTGCTGAGCCGGTATTTGGTGTGTTGTGCTTGATGTTCATTATGCCGAAATGGACAGAGAACTGATACTGTGTTGTATGTTTGAGAGTAAATAGTCACTCCTCTTCCTCTTCATGGCATGCTTAAAAATTTACAACAAAAATAACTCATCCAGTGACCACAACAACAACAACAAAAAACTTTATTCAATGAGTCCTAGAATCGCCTTCTCTAATGACTTCATTGACTCTTCAACTAATTCTTCTCAACATATGATGATGAAGAATAATAGAAGGGATTCCCCTGTTTCCTCTGACTTTGAATTCTCCGTCACTAATTATTCCATGCTTAGTGCTGACGAATTCTTCTCTAAGGGCGGGTTGTTGCCTTTCAAAGACACTCACAAGTCACAAGACTACTACTATTCGAGATGAACTCCTCAATGATGATGATTTTACCTTGAGGATACCCCAAAGTTCTACTAGATGGAGAGGTCTGTTAGGCCTTAAAAAATCTCATCTTGGGTCCAAGAAAAATGATGGAAAAAGGCCTTAAGACCTGCCTCATTCCACCAAGAAAGTGTACAATGGGTCTGGTAGTGGAAGGGATATGGACTTTCGTTTTAGTTGAAACTAATAATCAGATTTTACAAGGTATTTTGAAGATTACAGTGCCCACAATGGCTTATGGTTTTTAGTTTTGAAGTTTGGTTGAATTGAATCAACAGAGATGAAAGGAACAAAGTGGAAAAGGGCCAATGTTGGCTCTGGGAAAGGGCATTTTAGGAGTGGGATTTACCATATTATGGTAATGAATGCGAAAGCAACCTCACATTATTCGTGCCTCTTAGAATGACAATAAGTGTGCAACTCAAGATACTGCTGCTAAATCGGAGGATTAAGAGGGCAGCACGGAAGCTAGGAGCATAACATGACGGTGACTTGATTCACGGTTAGGTGAAGCAAATAAGAATCTTATTCTACTCAAGAGGTATGTATGGATCTGAAATGTAAGAACCTATATAGTGACACAATGGGGTAGATTCCTCACTTGCATTATTCTCTTGTTGCACATTTGGTTTCTTTCCTAGTAAAATGTGGTGATTGCATTCATCATATACGCGTCAAATTCACCTTCTTTCAGGGAGGTAATGATCCAAGACTAAGTAAATAAGGTCATGTACAGCAACACAAGGTGTTAGAACCCCTCATCAGTTAGACATATGAGCTAGTCTCCTTGTATGGTCTTGGTCGATCGACTTGGTGAAACGGAACACAGTTTTATGGCCAAAGTAGAATTGGGGGACTTTTTAGTGATGCAGAACTAGGAGATTGTTATAGTGCTCATAGCAAAATGCAGAAAAACAGAAGGCCATCATCACTGTCTGTGCCACAACCTCTTCAGTTGCCCCGTGTGACTCTCGTCCACGAGGCAACTTTATCCCACGCGTCCGTTGCCCTCGGTATGTTAATATTTGTACTATTAGATCGACTAAAAGATAACTATATGTATCTGTTAAACAAGTGAGATAAATTATATGAAGAATTAGTAATTTGATTATATTCCTCAATTTGTCCTTGACCTATGATACAATCTTTTTGATTGGGAGTTGGATGAGATGACTTAATTTGACACTTAAAAGATAGAAGTGTATAAGCCTGAGTTTTCCTCTCCCGCTGTCAAACAACAACATACCCCGTGTATCTTTGCCAAGGGGTTTGCCTTTTGGGTCGAGTTTGTGTCATCGGGCTTGTCTATTGTCGGTTATCTCTCATATGTGGTTTGCAAGCTATTGCATAAGAGCAGGGGTTTACGTTGTGTGCACTCAAAGGCTAACGGCCACGGGTTTCCCTTGTCATCAACCAAAAAAAAAAAACCAACATCCGTGTATTCCACAGGCAGGATCTGGAAAGAATGGTGTGTATGCAGTTTTACCCCTTCGATAGACCATTGGCGTAAGTAAAACATATCAAAATCAAGTATGAGAAGAAGTACAATATTGAAGCAATCCATGCTGCAATAATGTAGACGAGAGTAGTAGCAACAAGTAATACGACAATCGAGGTAAAAAAAACAAATGACATAATAAAATTGATGAATAAAACAAAAGGAGAGTATAACACATTGCAACTTTTGTATCCCCTTGTTACTTGAAAGGATGTATACAATGTGAATATTTCTGCCAATTTTTTAAATTCCCTATATGTTTTTTTTCTTTTTTTATGACAAGGGAAACTCACCACTGCTATCGTTTAGGTGCACATAGGGTAAAAACTCCACTCTTATGCAATAGGGGATCTAAAGTGGATAGATTTTACGCGATCCTCATCCCTTGAACTATCTTTTACAATATAATTAATTAAACTCCATTAACATGGTATTAGATCCTCGATACCTATCAAAACATAAATTAGTAGCGAGCATAATTTGGGTCAATTCGAAATTCAAATTGAAAGTTGATTTTCTTTTTTCTTGAATAACATTATATGATTTTATTAAATAATTTTATTATCCTTTTTAATATCATGTAAATTTTTGTGATGATTAATCTAAAGATAAAATGAAAAACATTCCAATGAGTAAGCAAGCTTAATACACGACATGAATGACAAAGTGGCTTTTAGCAAAAATGATTGTTTGGACTTTAGATTTATTGTTACAAAAACAATCATAAAATATTAATATTAAAAAATAGGTTTGGTCCAGAAAATATATTTATCAATCAAATTTAAAGTCGAACAACAACAACGTGAGGATAATTGTTCGCATTTGACTAGTTTCTTTTGACGTTCCATGATTAAATCGATTAGCGGTATTTTCGAAATGCCATATTAAAATTAAAAAAAAAGAAAGATTTTTTTATATCAGTTAATAAAGGAGCCCAATGTAAAATAATCATTTGACTCAAGGCATCAGGGACCTTTCAATAGAAATCTCGTCTTTTTTGTTGTCGATAAGTTTTTACTAACTTTTTGATATATTTTTTGTTGGAAGTACCTCTGATCCCATTGATAACGAGTGGGTTCAAATAATTCAATCGGGGTAGTTGCCAAATCATACCACATAGTTCCGACAATACAGATTGTGAGTATTGGAAAAAAGTCCTGAATCTGGGGTGGGGAAATATTTCATTATATTTTTGTTTTTCTTTTTATTGTCCGAATATTCAGGGGCTAAGACCATTTCAATGACCCCTTTCGTCATGCATAAACTAAGCCAATAATTAAGATAAGCACGAAAATGAAAGCTTCTATAAATGTAGATACGTGCAATACGTTCGAAACTCAGTGCTCAAACCCTATTATAGTTATAGAAGTAGAAGCTATAGGTGACGGCTTTTGAGTAGAGTTTCATAACTATAAGACAGGTAAGCTTCTCCAGAGATAGAT
>DF358571.1:52381-94653 GCA_000787875.1 Solanum virginianum
GTATAAAAGGTCAAGATCGAACTTTCCAACCGATGAAAAGCATGAAAGATAAATAGCAGAACCCCAGAAGCAGCATGATTTTGGGGTAAACTATATGCAAAGTGAAAGGGATCTTCCTGGGAGTTTATTCTACAAGAGTTGGCATGATGGCGGAACTTGATAACGACCTTCACATGCAAATTTTTTTTTGATACATTACTGAAAAAGACAGGTTTCATTTCATTCCAAAGGCACCAACACTTACCAGAATCGACTTTATCCACGAGGAAAGGATAGGCCATCAGAATCTGGTAATCAAAATCTTGAAATTGTTCCAATGAAAGCTGAGAATTAAAGTAAATAGCACAAACTAACTCAAATCATCATTTATAACTATAGACTTCATAGAATTTAAACATATATGGTGTATACGATCAACTCACCTACATAATTATGCTTCTGTAGTAACATTTTCTTTAATCCGTTGATGTATCATCGGAGCAGTTTTCATAACGTATATATGACAGTCATAAGGGAGAAATGATACAATAACATGTTCATATTACTAACAAGATTGTATAACCATTTGGGGATGGAGTGGAAACAAAGTAGATTAGCGGACGTTATTTCTTGCTATAGCTTGATGTATCAGGTGTCACAGTAGTTTACGCATCTGTGTACAAGATGCTTCATTGTGGGCACACCCTAACAAAGCTAAAATTCTCAAACATATCATACAAATCACAACAATTTTCAAAAATATCATACTATCTGAAATTCGAACTCACAGGCGATTGCTGATCAATGTGCTTTCCTTTAGCACGTGACGTTGGTTGAGCTTTTTCGAGACATCTCAATTATTTGAACTTTGAGGTAGCCGAAAGGATCCTCCAGCATAAAGCATTTGATAAACAGGCCTTATTCTCATGGTAAGAACAATACTAAGTATGGTTCCCAGACCACATACTCCAGCCAGAATCAAGAAGGTGAATCTAAAGCAATTAGGACCCAAGCAAGTGGCGGAATGCTGCTTGGATGCCTCATTATCATAGAGTAACCCGGCAAGGAGACCGGAGAAGAGGTAAGCACCTAACGGGTTCCCTAGCGACATAAAATTGAAAATTATACCAAAATGCTTGAGACCAAACAGCTCAGAGGCTGTTGGGACCATGGTTGTAAATTGAACACCGTAGCAGACTCCTAGTAATGCTGTCGCTGCGTATAAGGTACCATTAAGTGCAGAAGCAAACAGAAGGTAGGTAATGATCATTACTACTTGTGTGCATGTCATCCAAACTGTTCTAGGTAGTGCTTTTAACCTGCATTGAAAATTGAACAAGAAGCAATTAGATCAGCGCTAGTAGTACAACAGTGAAACGTTATAACTGAAACAAGCAGTCTACTTGATCACTTCAAGCATCTTCGACAAGTTATCTCATCCATAAATTGCTTTTGACTATCTATGGAAGATACCACGATAAAATATGTTGTCCTCCAAGGTTAGCAGTAGCAATTACTGCTTAACTAATTAACTTTGGCCAAGTTTTAAGCGAAGAAACCACTTATCATCATTTCCATTCAACTTCATTGTTCCATTGGTTGAAAACAATTAAGTCAAACAAGAGGGATTAATTTTTTTTTAATGATCGGGGGAAGGACAGCCTTGGCATGATTAGTAAAGTGTTGCCAAGTGACTCAGGTGGTCACGGGTTCGAGATGCGCAAATAGCCTCTTAGTAAGTCTACGTATAATAGACATTTGTGATCTAAGCCCTTTCCCAGAACCCGTGCATAGCCGGGAGTTTAGAGCACTGAGCTTCCCTTTATAATGGTCGAGAAAAGGCCTTCTGTTTACCGTTCTTCAGTTACTACAAGATTCGTGCAAGGCTCCAACCTGTGACCTATGTCACGAGTCCCTCAACCTTTATCATTTGAAATTGAGCCTTGAGGGCCAACAAGAGGGGATTAATACAAATAGTAGCTTAGAGGATGAAGGATCACACCTGACAAAATATTCTGAAACAACTCCTCCACCAAGACGACCAACAAAGTTGCAGAAGCTGAAGAGTGACAGCAGGATCTTTGTATCATGAAAACCTTGAGCTATTCCGATTTGCGCCAGATTATTGAGAACAGTAACCCCAGAACCCACACCGAAAAAATAAACCAAAAACAAAAGCCAGAAATCTGCTTTGACCAAAGCTTCAGTGAACTTGAAATCTTCACCTCTTCTCGGCCTCCGTTTTTTCTTTACTGCACCTTCCCCCTCGGCCAGAAGCATATCCACTTCAGAGATTTCATCTCCCTCTTGAAAACTTCCTAGGTTTGTTGATGATGATAATGGTGTTAACAAGGGTTCTGATTTCTCTGCACTGCCATCGTCCTGGACTGACACATCGGATGTTTTGTGGACAATTTCAGTGAGGGGTGTTAACAAGGGTTCTGATTTCTCTGCACTGCCATCGTCCTGGACTGACACATCGGATGCGCCCAGCTTGGGGCGGTTTGAGGGATAAAAAGTCATCTTCACAGGAATGGCTAGTGGAGCCATTAGAAGGACCACCATGACAATGAGAAAAGTGTAAGAAACAAAGACATTTAAAGAAAATACATCTTCCAAAATTGTTGTTGTTAATACATAGACACCGAGAACAATACTAGCTACTTGGACGAACAAAAAGTGGTATGACTCCGAAGAATCTTCGCCTAAAGATGGAGTACAAGGCCTAATAAAGTACATCATTAACAAACTTAAAGTAGGAATCCCTAGTGCAAGGAACAGCAAGAGCTTAGAAGAAGAACTCCGAAGCAACGCACTGTAGACTTCTGTATACACTGCAGCACTGAGCCCTCCATAGCCTTTAAGAATCCCAGCGACCGTGCCGCGGCTTAGAGGAAAGTTTCTCATATTTGTCACAAGCACAGTTGTGCTGAACCAAGCACTACTATTCGTGGCCACACAGAGTGCAATCCATAACTGTCAAACCATGAAGTACAGTACACTATTCAATTAAAAAAAGAAGAAGAGAAAATGACAATTACATTAACTCTTGAAACCATAAGTAGTGTCAACAAAGATACAGGCGACAATGAATGGAAACATTTGGAAATGTCAAACGCAAAAACGATTATTGAGCATCAGATAGTACAACTTCACCAAGCCGCAGTGAACAAAAAGTGTCTCTTTCCACATGCCATGTTTAAGACAGCGAGTTTAAAGGTCATTTTGGTACATTCTACATATTTATAGTTTAAGACCAGAAGATCCAAAAGCCTTCTTTACTTTTATAAACTCTGTGACAAGTCAAAACCAGATCAACAAATTGAAATGAACTGAACAATTCTAAGACAGAAACATAAGCTAATTTTCTTTCATGTCAAGCATAATCCCAATGGATGAACCAAGAGTGAAGAGGTCTACTTTCAGAAAAGCTAATCATAGGAGGAAGTTGCTAAGATTTCACAAAACTTATTCAGGTTGTACCATTCTCAAATGTGAAAGTCATTGTAAACCACAAAAAAAGAAAAAAAAATCAATTATTCAAGCACAATTTTGCAATTCCTTCAGCCACCACAAAACACAATATGCATAATTTTGGAGAATCATTACTTATAATAACTGATCTTTCTGAACTTTTTATAGTAAAAATGATCTCTTTGCACTTACAACCAAACATATGCCACTTGGAGATGCACCAAATCAATCTCTTCCCCAACATTTCACTAAAACAACTACGACATATCCAATGTAATCCCACAGACCTTACCTCCGCGTTTGGAGGTAGAGAGCCCGTTTCCGATAGACAAAAGTAGGATTTCACTACAACAACAACAACATACCTAGTGGAATCCCACGAGTGGGGTCCGGAGAGGATAAAATGTATGCATAGAGAGATTGTTGGATTTCACTAAGACACATAATTAGTAGTAAATTCCAAAGCTAATCTACTCATCTCAAAACACCAAAAAGTTCTTTTCACTTCTTCACTCCAAATTACTCACAAAGATTCAAGAACAACTCCAACACCTCCAATTTTCAACTATCATCTTTTACTTTAACAAAACAAAAAAACTATTTATCTCCCAAATACTCACAATTTTCATGGCTAAATGCCCCCCTTAACACACACAAATCAGCTCATAACAAAAACCAAGATTGCAATTGCATATATAAAAAGAATTAATTAGTAGCATGTAATGTCCTAGAAATGAAAATTCCAAAGAACATCAATCAAAGATTAGATCTTTAACAAAAAAGGAAGAATCTTTACCACCCAATAAGGAAAATTCTGAACAGTCTGACTAAGTGAAAGCCAAAGAACTCCATAACCAAAGAAACATGAAAAAGAACCAATCAACAGAACAACCCAAGGTGGAAACTTGTTGCACACAATCCCAGGAATAAGCCCAACATTTTCACCTATATCATTTGCCACCCCAAGCATAGTTAGCTGCTGCTGATTGAACCCCAAAACTGATTTCAAAGAATGAGAGTAAAGGGGGAAATTGTATGCATTCCCAGATGCTATTTGTAACCATACAGCAGCTCCTAATCCTACCCATGGTGGCCTTGTACCTCCCTTAACATTAACCATTTTTTGGGATCTTTAAGGTTTTCAAGATTCTTTATTTTTTATCATGAGTAAGAGTTTATTTACAAGAATGAAGAGGTGAGTGAAAGAGACAAGGAAAAATGGAAAGATGGGATTTTTATATTTTGTACCTTACTTGGGGGATGGGGTCAGGGGTAGGGGTTATGGATCTTGTGGCCTACAGGGTGTTTTTGTCTGAAAGGTGGTCATGTGTGTGTACAAAAAACAAAGAACAGCCAAACAAACAATACCCAGGTTTATAATTTTTAAATTAGAAATTTTATTTGAATATATTAAAATATTTTTTAATTTTATAATCTTTATATGGACAATTAGGATTAAAAAAATTTAAAAATAAAATAATTATATTATTTTGAAGTGAAAAAAAATAAATGAAACAGATAATATTAGATTTGAAGTTTATGAATTCTTTTTATATTTTTGTTTTTGAATATTTGAATAAATTAATTATAATATTTTTCTTTGAATTTTTTTTGTGATGACTATTATGTCAATTTTTTATAATTTAACATTTTGTTGTAGTTATTAATTTTTTAAGGCTGCTTTGTCATTTTCTTTATGATATTTTATCATGATTTTTTTACTTCATCGATATTTTTGCACTTTGTATTGAATTGCATTTTGTTAATCCGAAAATCTATCGAAAACAGTTTTTCTACTTTTTAAGATGGGTAAAATTTGCATATACTTTATATGTTTATCCTTATTAAATTAATTTATGTGATTATATTGAATATATCATAATTATTATATAAATAAACTTTATATAACATTTGGTAGTGTTGATGTATAATTATTGATTGTGTTGATGAATGAAATTTCACACCAATCGTAGATGATTTTTTGGATTTTTAATATAGTTTGGAGAATTTTTTTTTTACTTGAATTGATTTTCAAGGTTAAGATTCAAGGTCTATTTAATATAGATCCTTCATGCATTTGGTATTAAATAGAGTCCGAATATGTGAAAAGAGAGATGGGGAGTAATGAATGAAGTTTCACATTGAAGATGAATGAGTTTCTTGAACACTTAATATATATATATTTTTAAACAATTATAATATATATTAATCTAATTTTTTACATTGAAGTAGACTCGATATCCATTTGACATGATATCAAAATTAAACCCTCGTATAAATCATCTACACATTTAATATTGATGTCTAAACATGTTGATGAATTCAGGGTATTTAAATGAAATCTTCCATTAAAAATAATTTCTTTAAACTCTTAATGTGATTTCGATAATCCTTTTAAATTAATATTAACATAAAATTTAAATTCATGATCCGCATCCTCGATGTATGCTTTGCTTGGAATATGAACTAATAATATGTTTTTGTCAATTTTTGACCTTTTTTTTTGTTTTTTATTCGATATCCGGAATATGTGGAGCCCCGATTAAATCTGGATTGCGCACTGCAGGGGCTATTTTAAAGATGGCGCTCCCAATAAGCTTTTTTTCATTTTCAAGGCTCGAATCCAAAATCTCTGATTAAGAGTGAAGGACTCCCACAACCATATTGATAACTTTTAATTGTTTTATTTGTGAGTTAGTCATAATCTACAAGCATCAATTTTTAAGAAAAGTACAAATTAGGTTGTCAGATAATAAAGAAACATTTTTCTTTATTTAAAAAGAGTATACAAATTGATACGTGGGACATTTTAAAGTATTATTTTAGATATTTCTTCACCAAATTCAAGCACGTAACTCTTATTAAATTTAATTCAAGTTTGATTTGTCAAAATATTCTAAAAGTTTAGTTCGATAAATAATATATTGAGATTTATTATCTTTTTTCATTTTCTTAATGTTCTTCAGCCATCTAAACTTCCATCACCTCTGAAACATCTAGTCCACTTAACCTCATAGTATTTATTAAATTACATATAAATAATTTTGATATATTATTATGTTTTTATACTTGTTAAATATTAAAAAATAAATTAAAAATTCACTTACTTTAAAAAAATTCTAAAGAAAATATTCAAGAAACTTTTTTTTGGTTTGCTATCAAATACAATCTCTAATTTTATTTCAATATGGACCTACTCATATATGACCTAATTTCTTATTTTTGATGTGACAAGAGCACCTTTTTCTTGTAAAAAAAAAAATCATGCGTTATTAAAAAGTCTTTTATCGTTAGTCAATAAATGCAACCTAACTCATTTTTTTTGTAACAATGCATTTAATTTCAACTATTAACAAATGAAAATTTGAGATCATTGTGCAAAATTCACAAAAAAATATAGATATTTTTACGTTTTATAATGACAATATTCAATCTGCATTCAGACTGTTATCTTCCATAAATATAAAAATTAGATTAATTTATTTGAAAAAGAAACAAAAATGTCTTTAAATTATTAAAAATAATATAAAAATGTCCACATATTGAGCCTAGAATGTCTTTGTCATCCACTTTTGGATCAAAAAATATTTTTTAAAATGAAAGATTAATTAAATTTTCTTAATATGTGGCAGCTCCTTATTGGTTATAATCTAATTATTCAAAATTAATTTAAATAATAGACGACCTACCCCAAATTTAAAATCCGCCCCAATATAAAAGACCACTATGATCTGGAGACTTTTATACATACATTGCTTGTATTAATGAAGTTTACTATTAGAAATGACTTGAAAAAAATGGTGTATCATCTGGTCTTCTTTATAAGTATAATTTCTGTAAATATATTTTGTGACTAAGAGGGTACCCTTTTGAATCTCATAAGACGTAAAATAAAACATAGCTAAAAAATTACATGTAGTAATCTTATAATTGGATATTATTTGTTCATCGTAAACAAAAGTCCTGAGAATTTGGTGTTTTTTAAATGCCCTTTCTCAATATCCTCACAAGACGCAATAGAAAAATTACATATTGGGGTAGGTTTTTAATTTGGGACGGATCGTCTATTATTTAAAATTAGTTTTAAATAATTAAATTATAACCAATAAAGGATCGCCATGTGTTTAAAAAAATATTTTTAAAATATTTAATTAATATTCTATTAAAAAGAAGGATATTTTTGGACTAAAAGATAGATGACCAGAACATTTTAGACTCAATAAATGGATGAAAGACATTTTCATATCATTTCCAATCGCTCGAGATCATTTTAGGCCCTTTTCTATTTATTCTTTTAACACTTTGGATAAAAGAAACCAAACATATTTTAGTGTATGCAAAAATTTGAAGTAAGATAACTAGGCCACCCTTTGTAGATTCCTTAACCACTTAAACTCTTTTGTAAACACTTTTCTAATATTTAATTTGTAATCTAAAATTATTGTAATCAAATTTGCAAACAATATGATGCAAAAATTTATACATATTTTTTTATGTGCTAACCTTTAAAAGATTCTAAATCCAATTCATAAGACAATATTTTATTTATAGATCTTTTCTTTGTCTAAACTTTTGGAAGTTTGTGGGGTTCAATGACATGTACCAAGTTCTTGAAATGATTAAATTTTTTTAAAAATTTATATTTTTATTTATCTTTTTCTTTATTTCTGTCAAGATTGAATCTTAAGATTCCTTAATAATAAAAAAAATGTTAGTTATAAATTTCCTTTCCTATATTCCCTTCTCCGATTCCTAAAAGAAAAAACATAAAAAAATAAAATGAATTTTGCACAAAATTTCTTCAGTCTAAGTCATAATATAAGGTGTAATTTACTAAAGAGAAAAAAAGTCATACTTTTCCTTTCACTACAGATTTTTTTTTAAATTAGATCATCTTTTAACCATGAATTCTAGACTTACACTCTATTCATTTTAATTTATATTATCGTATTTGATTTGACATAATTTTATTTTTTAACATTAAATGACGTAGCGTAATAGATGGGGCTGTTTCTTTATTAACTAAAAGTCTCAGATTCAAGCTCTGGAAATAGAAAAATCCTTCGTAGAGAATGTTCCTCCCCAAATAGGACCTACACAGCATGAATTCGGCTAGTCATACTCTAATGTGAACATTGGACATCCTGGATGACAAATCAAAAAAAAAATTAAAAGAACTTTTAATACTTATAATTTGAATATAAATTATAGAATACTTTCCTAAACATAAAATGAAAAGTATGTAGTTAAATTGTTGTTTAATATAATTTTTTTTTAAATTAACTAAAAAGAAATCACTTATATGGTCATTTGTCTAGTGTGTAACCTTCGCACCATTCTTCATTAATATATTCAAAAATAAAATTAATAATAAAAAGACAAAATAAAGATGATGCCAAATTATTTGAAAATTGGGATACCATCTTCTACCAAACATAACTATTATATTACTTTCAAAAATATACCTTCAAACTTTCAAAATGATATACGTATGTCCTCTATCATAGTTTTAGACTATGTATATCTTTATTATCATACATTTAGGCCACATATATTCGTATACAAAACGAAAATACGTGTGGAATCATCTCAAATATGATAGAGGATATAGGCATATCATTTTGAAAGTTCGAGAGTATATTTGATCTTTTTCTGCTATTGTTATGATCGTTTGATATATGAGATAAGGATAATAATTTTGATATAAAATTTGAGATTAATTTTATGTCATATTTGATTTGAGGTCTTAGTTAGTCCTCAAATTTTTGAATGTGAATAAAATAATTTCATGAAATATTCTTATTTATTCCATTTTACGTACCAAACGGGTTGTAAGTATAAAAAAAGGAAAGAATTTAATTACTTTTCTTCAAAACAAGTGAAAAAGGACCAAGCTTAGCATATAGGCCCAATTTCTATTCTGCCTCAAGACCCAGGCTCAGCATTATTGGGCTTCCAGATTTTTTTGGGCCTAAATGATTTTAGTTATTAGAGGCCCATTTTTCTATTAAAAAAATAGCAAAACAAACAACACAATTCTCATTTTAATTAGGTGCGCTTTTATCAGTTTAGAAAATTATCTTCTATATCACTTTTTCTTCGTTAGATACATGTATCTGACACACTCAGATGAATGTACCTCCAAATATATGTGGATTAAATTAGGTGTAATTTATTTAAGATATATTGTATTTAAATGTGATTTACATTTATCTAGGACACACTTACTTTTTCGCTCGCTTCACTCCTCTCTTGCTAGCCTCACTCCTCTCTCGCTTGCCTCACTCCTCTTTCGCTCACCATTGACGTTTCTCGCTACATATATGTTTTTTTAGAATGTATCTGGTACTAAAGATGTATGTATCTAGGATCCAAGACATATGTTGCCTTTCTCACTCGCCTCTCTTCTATCTCACTCGACATTCTTCCTCCCATGCTCTTCTCTCTTTCTATGTATCTGTATTTCAAAATGTACCTTGTATTACATGTACATAATATCAAAAAAATATATTGATACATTTAACCATGTATCTATGCATAGAGAGAGAAAGCTAAGGGAAGAGAAAGAAGAGAGAGCGAGAATTTTTTTTAAAAAAATGGTGTATTTAACTTGAAATTTAGTATAAAATTATTAATTAGTGACAATATATAATGAGTTCAAATTACAAAATAGATTAATATATATGATAAGAATGTTTATCTAATTAAATAGCTTCTCCTAAATAGTACTTCCTCTATCCCAATTAAAATGATGTAGTTAAAAATATGAATAGAAATTCGCAGTGTTGAAGATTACTCTTTAAAAGAGTACACTTTTATGGGTTTTTTTTTCAAGTAAATGGAATTCAGTATGAATGAAATATTGATAATGTCATTAGATATTTGTCAAATAAAAAATATTTTTTTTGATACCGATTTGCTTCAAATATTGCGGCTGCTTTTTTTTTTTTTAAAGGCCTAGTCATGAAAATTTCTTTTTTTTTTCATTCGGTGTTCGGTGTTCGGTATTTATATTGGAGTCTGACTAAGTTCGGTATCCCTAACAAAGGAGACTTCATATTTAAGGGGCCTCGAACCCGAGACCTTTGATTAAGGATGAAAGAGTACTTACAACTCCATCATAACCTTTGTTGGTCATGAAAATTCATAAATAGTCATTTTTCAATTTATGTAATTGAAAATAATTATCATCATAAAAATTCATGGATGAAACTTCAAGAAATTGAATAAAAATTATTATTTCTGCCATTTTTATAGTAAATTCTACAGACAAGTGAATCGTAAGAGTGAATTGCAGATCAAGAATTATTGAGTTCACAATATCAATGATCTTATTATATGCAATATCAATGTTTACTGAATATTTTTAATTATGATTGGATTCTCCATCCATCATGAATGTCTTTCATGTATCAGTTTATTTGCAATATATTTTAATGTGATGGAATATAAATTGCAATAACAAATAAAATATAAAAAATATAATTTTATTCATAACCAATGTGAATACAAATCAATTCCTTCCTTGATTCTACTCTTCTTAAATTTATCCATGATTCAAGAGTCGTTAGTGATCTATTTTTTGAACATATGATGATTTAGACATCTTTGAGCCCTATTTTTGATTTCTTTATGAATATCCTCAGAGTTCGTCAGTATTTAAAACGTAATTACAAAGAAATATAATATCATTTATATATGCATGAATTAAGATTAATGGTAGAATAGTTTCCTAAAAACTTGAATTAAATAGAAGTTATCTCGTAGAGTCTACAAAATTTTGTTTTATAGTGTAATAAATGATAAAATGTTGTCTTTTCTTGAAACTTTGGAAATCTTTTTTCTTAGAACAACAAAAAAAAAATTATCCAATTGTTATTCCTTCAAGCTTAATACTTATCCATAAAATTAAAATATCTTCCAACCTTTCTTATATATAAAATGAAATTCAAGAATCTTTGAAGATTTTGACATCTATACTTGATTTGAAAATTGTTTCGACTTCATAGCTAATACCCATTATTTCCACAATTAAGTTGCATCCACTTGACTTAACACCTAATATTAACTTTCAATTATACTTATCCACTTTAAATTTTATACATTTTTGAAAAATAATAATTGATATATGTATTTTATGATAATATTTATATTAATTAAAATTTACTATTAAGCTTGAGAAAATAAATTCAAGAAAAATAATTAATATTTATGATAATGAAATAAAATAAGAATTATCCTTTTTTGTTATGTTAAGACTTAAAAAGTGATAAGTAAAAATAAAAAAAAACATCTAAAAAACTTTCTTTACAAGTCTTTATTTTTCTCAAGTCTTGCCACAACCACAAGTTTTAAGGAAAAGCGTTTGGAGTTTGCACTGGTCAAATCTACAACTTCAATCAAAAAGATTTGAATCTTGTCAAATTATATCAAACTTAGGGCAAAAATATTTGATATTTAATTTTCATAACGCTACACTTTTGAAAGAAAATATTTGAAGTCAGAGTGAATTTTCAATTTTAATTAAAACGTTAGACGTAAGTTTTCAACTTCAATTGATATAAAATATCTGATATTGATGTAATATTTTAATATTAAACGTATATTTAGATCAAAATATTTAAATTTTAATATACATTTTATTTAATTTGATACATTTTAATTTTAGTAAAAGATATGCAATAACCTAAAACTTTTTTATTGTGATAATATCTTCTAATCCCACTCATGATTACTATCTTCCACCATCTTTGAGAAACATTCCCAAATTACTCAAAACAAAGAATTGTTAGTTTCAATGTCACTACTTTTTGATACATTATATTTTCACTTTGTATACACTTTATCATTCCACTTTCCAATTGACTAGAAATTGAAAAGACACAAAAACTCATAATATAAAATCAAGACAAGACAAGGCCAATATTAAATTTCATAGTGGCATTGAATTTGCTAGCTAAATGCTATACAGTATAATGGAAAACCAGCTATATGTATAACTGAGCTTGCCCACAATATATTTGATGGGACCAAATAGCAAACATAAGAAAACTTTATCCTTTTTGCACCAATAAAGTGAAACCTCTATTAACATCTTAGTGGATTGTGCATTGGACACATTATCAATGGGGTATTGAAAATAAATTTAAGATTTGAAATATATTTATAATCTATGAAATAGTAAGCCTATATCTTAAACTATTCTCTAACACATTAGAACTCAACTCCCATTTATGCCAACTACAAGACACATAACTATCCTTAATGAAAAGATTCAATCTCTTTTCTCTTAACCCTATCCTATAAAGTTAGAGTTTTATTAGTTGACTTGATTTTTTCATCTATAATCCTAAATAGATTAGTGTTGTATTTGGCAAAACAATAAATCCCTTCATATTTAATTATGAGTCTAAAGAGAGAGAAAAAAAATTATGTTCCTCGTGTAGTTAAGCATTTAGATAGTGTCGCTTGCTATTTACTATCTAATAATTGGCTAGAGATGTTGTTGAAACAGGCAACGGTTGGACGACATGTCTGCTTGAGTTGCTTGCTTCTCCTCCTCCTTTATTACATGTGGCTCAATCAAAATATTCCGTCGACTTTAACATGCCTGCTTCAGCTATTTAACTGTATTCCTTCAGCTGCTTCTCCTCCTCCTTTATTATATGTGGCCCAATCAAAATATTTAGTTGGCTTTGATGTGCCTGCTTCAGCTGCTGAAGCAGGCAACTATTAGACGACATGTTTGCTTCAGCTGCTTGCTTGAGCTGTCTACTTCTCCACCTTCTTTATTACATGAAGCCCAGTCAAAATATTCCACCGACTTTGACGTGCCTGCTTCAGGTGCTCCGTGTTCACTTATATTCCTTTGGCTGTTTCTCCTCCTCTTTTATTACATGCAGCCCAATCGTAATATTTTGTCGACTTTGACGTGCCTGCTTCAGCTACTTAATTTATAAAATATAATAAGAGGCCACGGAAGCTGCTGAAGAAGGCAACTATTGGACGACATGCTTGTTTCAGCTGCTTGCTTAAGCTACCTGCTTCTCCTCTTCCTTGATTACATGTGGCCCAATCAAAATATTTCGTCGACTTTGGCATGCTTGCTTCAGCTACTTAATTATATTCCTTCAGCTGCTTCTCCTTCTCCTTTATTACGTGTGGCTCCTTCAGCTGCTTCTCTTCTCCTTCGTTACATGTGGCCTAATCAAAATACTATGTCAGGTTTGACCTGCCTGCTTCAGCTGCTTAATTTCATATCTCTTTAGGTACTTCAACTATGATTTTACAATATTACCTCTAATAAAAAAGAGGCTATGGAAGCTGCTAAAGTAGTCAACTGTTGGATAGCATGTCTGCTGCAGCTGCTTGCTTGAGATCCCTGCTTCTCCTCCTCCTTTATTACATGTAGTCCAATCAAAATATTCCATCGACTTTGACATGCCTGCTTCAACTAATTAATTATATTTTTTTAGCTGTTTCTCCTTCTCCTTTATTACATGCGGCCCAATCAAAATATTTTATCGACATTAATATGTCTATTTCAACTACTTAATTTTATATTTCTTTAGATGCTTCAATTATGATTTTACAATATTAATAATACATTTTTATTAGGCCTGCGCGTTGCCTTTCTATGGGACCCTTTTTCATTTTTTAGACTAGTTTTGCTGCTAGGAATATCTTGATTCAAACAAGACTGGCTTAGATCTTATATATATATATATATATATATATATATATATATATATATATATGAATTGTCAATTATAGTATGTTAAAGTATTTTTTATTTGGTTTCTAAAATATGCATATTTTGTTTCAAAATGTTTAAAGATTTGATCCTTTGTAATCTAAATTAAACAATTTAACTTTTCAAATTCAAATCGCGCTATATTAAATTGAGATAAAAAAATATTATTTATCATATTTTTTATTGTTATTATTTATTACATCTTATATTTTAATTCGTTTGTTCTACTTTCATTTTTAGTCTATATCATAAAGAATGTTTTTTTCTGTTTTTGATAACTTTTTAATTTTAATTTTTTACATAACATATTTAAAATCAAGAGATTAGATGATATTTTGATATATTTGACATTCAGATAGTTTCACTTGCTATTATATTATAAATTAGAGAGGCCCTTTTTTGAAGATTAGATTGCTGCTAGAAATTTCTGGAGTTCTTGATTCAAACAAGGTTGACTTATATTTTAAACTATCAATTATTATAGCTTAAAGGAACTTTTTATATAATTTCTAAATATGTTCATTTTTTCAAAAAGTATAAAGATTTGATCCTTTATAGTAAAATTAAACAGGTTAACTCTCAAAATTTAAATTGTACAATCGAGATAGAGAGAATATTATCTATCATATTTTTTTTATTGTTATTATTTATACATCCTATGTTCAATTCGTTTATCCTGTTTTCATTTTTAGTCTATATCAAAAAGAATGACTCTTTTCTTTTTTGGCAATTTTTTAATTTTAATTTTCTACATGACATATATAAAATCTATTTATTAGATTGTGATATATACATCTCATTTCTTTAATTTAATACATCAAGATTTTTTTTGAAAAATCACTTTCTTATTGACAGGGAGTATATAATTACTGTTCTTCTCTATCCCATTTCATATGACACATTTTCTCTTTTAGTCAATGCAAAAAAGAATAACATATTTTTATATTTAATGATAGTTTAATTTTAAAATATTCATTTTATCCTTGGTGAAATGATTTTTACCACACAAATATTTATCACTCATTTTGAGCAAACACTTGAACATAATAAGGCAAAAATAGTTATACTTTGCTAAAATTATGATTTGTAGCTACATATTATAGGAGAGAGCCGAGCGAGAGAGGACAGAGAGTGGAGAAAGACGAATTGTATATGTATATTTGTCACATAGTATGTATATATCTGTCAGATAATTATATATGAATAACTAATATATCATGTACTTTATATCTGTCAAGCGAGATTGAGAGATGAAAGAGAGAGGCGAGTGAGATCGAGAGAGGGAGGAGAGAGGCGAGTGAGAGAGGACAGAGAGTGGATAGAAGAAAATTGTATATGTATATCTGTCGAATTGACTATGTATATCTATCAAAATAATTGTATATATGTAACTGGTATACATATGTAGTTGTATATCTAGCAAGCAATTGTAGAGAGGGAGGAGAGAGGCGAGAGAGGAAGAGAGGAGAGAGAAAATAGTATCAAAACCCAGACTATAGCTGCAAAATCGTAACTATAGCTATAAATTGTAATTTTTTCAAACTATAGTTGTATAATGTAAATACATGTTATATGTTTGTCTAACTAAATTTCTTTTCCTTTTTTAATTCAACCCACGGGCTGACACAACCCAATCAACAGACTTATTCATTTTGAACTAAAAAGTTAATTTTTAAATGGGCTTCAAAAATCTTACTTCAATCCTATTAAATCATGGATTAGACTAAGTCGTTCCAATGAATTTTTCTTAAACTTATGTCAAATTAAATTAATTTATACAAAATAAGACGGAGAAAGTATTATCATATCCATTACATCATTGTAGATAACCTTATCTATGTAGGCCAACCCTTAACTTAATCTCCAACTGACTTTCTTAAAGTAGTACTAAAATATAAAAGTGATAATATTTCTTTTTTGTGGGACCCACTATTGTTTGGATTACTTTATGTACCCATCATCTGTTAATGGGCTGGGCCCTTTGCTTTGTGCCTAATTTCCAGCTCTGGGCCTAATAGGGACCCACAATAATAAAATTGAAAAAAATCATAAAAACACAGTGTTATTATTGGTGCTAATTACTTAATAAATTGATAATTTTAATAATTAGATTGGTTGTTCAAAATTTGTTTGGAATACATGGATTTGATTAGGGGATGCATCTCAAGTACATGTGTATATGTGTATTAAGTGTTGTTTATTTGTGGCTGATTAAGATCTTTTGTAATTGAAATGTATTAAATGAAGAGAAAATTAAAATTATAACGAATTCTGAAGATACAACACATCACCTATCTATAAGTCAAAACATCAAAATATCTAAATTTTAGTCTATCAATTCTTCATCATTGCAAAAGATCAAATTCAAGTGAAGTACCCACAATTTTCTTTATCTGTGATGTCTACTTGATAATATCGCTTCGTATCGATTGGTTCAGTTCGATTTTGAAGTTTTATCAACTTATAAATATAATAAATCATCATAAAATCATGAAGATATTCACTTATTAGTTATTGATCATTGATCATTATTGATTTAACCATTAAATTTTGGTGCAAAGGATAAATGAAAATAATTCTGAGATAAAATTTTATCTTCCCTTATATGTCTGTATGGTTGGCTTAGAAGGGATAACCTATTCCCGGACTAATAAATAGCTCCAATGTCAATTAATTTTAAATTATGAATGATCAAACATTACATAAAATATGATTAATATTACAGTGCGTGATAGTGAAAAAGAGAGTTGAGATAAAATCAAATATTCTACATTGCCCTCCTTTTCTCAAAGGAGAATCGAAAAAAATCATAAGGTGCTTTTCTATGCTTTGGACTCATCAACTAATTCGGAGTTGTTTGAATCATACATTATTGTTGGGTATTACATCTACGGGTGACAATTGGGCTGGTTGAGTTATATTTGAGCGAGTTATAATAGATCAAGACAACAAACGGATCAAGAACCAACTCAAACTAAATTTGCTTGATTCAAAACTAGTTGAATAATGAGTTATAAAGTGGGTCAAGATCCAACCTGACCCAACTTTTATTAAGTTTTACTTACTTTATTTGTTCTTTTTCAATAATTTAGTACTTAATTAAATTATATTTTTCTATATTTTGACTATATAAAACATATCAAATTAAAAAAAAATGTTTTAAAAGCATTTTGACAAAATCTCTCTCAAATCAATTTGGATTGAATAGTTAGGTTGAATTGGGTTAAGTTGAGCTAATAAATGAGCGGGTTATTAACCCTCCTAAACTTCAACGGGTTGAAATCTTGTCACTCTTAATTGTATCCTAAAGAAGATAAGTCAAGAATAGTAGTATTGAATTAATATAAATTATGTTACAGTAGTCTTGAATTTCCTTTAAGAACGAAATATCTCACCTTAGCCTGAATATATTTTTATTTATTTTATTTTCAGCTATAATTTATTATAATATATGATATATTACACCACCCACCATAATGTCACATTCAAGTACTTCTATCTTTGTGGAAAAACAAAAAAATAAAAAATAAAAAGGAAGAAGAAAACAAACATCCACAAACCTCATTTTCAAGAACCTTATCTTGATTTTTTGAATTTCAATTTTTCCATACAAATTCATAAAATAAATAGCTAGAGCTAATACAAATACTATTAATTTAAGACTATGACATTTCTTTTTGGTTTTCATCATTCAGAATTGAATTTATTTGTATGGCCCCAACTTATTGTCAAAGGCCATTGTTTTTATTTATTTTTTTCAATTTCATGGTACATATCTGTATTGAAATTCGATTAAATTTAAATTCGCACGAGAAAATCTCACATTGAAAATAAAGTATTCTCTAACAGAAACGATTCCAAATTCATAAACTTTGATTAAATCAGTATGTTTTAATTTATATAACACATTTATTTTTTATTTTTTATTTTTTTGTCTTAATTTATATCATACAATGGATTTGATTGGGAGTTTTAACTATTGGAATTCCAATTGACATGCATCAACGGTGACTAAAACGTAGAATTTAAGAAATTTCAAAACTACAATAATCTACAGATAAGTGAATTTTAATTTCTTAAATAAAAAAAATATAATATGAGAGAAATAACATAAAATATTGTTAGTATAGTTGCAAATTATATAATCAAAGAAATTATCAAACATGTTTGACACTCGTTTATTCTGTTCTAATCATATCTAAATTCATAGTATAAAATAATTTTTATCAAAAAACTCAATGATATTTGAATTCGCAAAACATAAAATTCTATTTAATAAAAAACGATTTTTATCAACAAAAAAAATTCATAAACTAAAACTCAAATTTTTGATTAAATCACACCATGTTCCACTGCACTACACTTGAAATGATGATGATAATAATAATATTATCTTATATTTAATTAGGAAGCAATATTATAATGAAGGAAATTTGAGTGGGTTAAAGTTGTTACAAAATAGGTTTGAAACTATTAAAATTATGATTAAAAATAATTCCTCCATAAACATTCCACCATCCCCATGACAAAATTAAGTTCAATTCATCCAATTCAATCAAATTCGTTAAAATTATAATCATAATAAAAAAATATAATTTAATTAAATACTAATATATTAAAAAAATGAGTAAAACATTGCAAAAACTAAATCAAGTTAAATCTTAACCCGCTCTATAATTTGTTACTTCATTTATTTTAATCCAAACAAATTTAAATTGAATCGAATCTTAACTTATTTAATATTTTAATTCATTTAAATTTAATCCAACCTATCCGATTACCGCCCCTAATCCCCCTCAACTTCTTTCCCTTCTTTCCTTCTTGGTGCTTACGCCAGTATATTGGTAAGAAACAAGTAAATTGTAAATGACTTATTATAAATATTTATATTAATTAATAGTATTAGGTCATAGTTAGCTGTAATTTTGTACCTCTTAATTTGTTGAAACTGTGGGTTGTTCCCAACTTTCTGCCTAATCACCCGTTTGTTTTCTAGTGACTTTGAGGGAACTATCTCGAAAACAGATTTTTTTAAATTAAAAAACAAAAATTAATTTTTTTAAAAAAATTAATATTTATTATACATACATAGATTTTTAATAATCTTTTAACATAATGAGTGTTTAATTTAATATTTTTTTAAAAAAATAGAACTTCTGAAAAAATAATTCGAAGATAATGATCTATAATCATGACAAAGTTATTCATCAATGGGACTTTCTTTATTCAGTTGATTCCTCCTTATCTTCACCATCATTTCTTTTTTAAAAAATTAGTCTTAAAATTTAAATCAAGCATTCTTGTTATCATTTAATTCTTTTGCTTTTAAAATTAATTTAATTTTAATTAAGCGTTCTTATTATCATTATTTTCATGTTTTGTCCACAAAAGGTCTTTAAAAATTTCTAAGTGAACTTGTCCAAGTCCTGCCAAACGAATTTACCCGTCAAAAGAAATACCTGCAAGCATAAGAAACAATAAACAGAGTCAGTACCAGAAAATTCATTAAAAAAATAATAACAAAAGAAAGGTTACAGATAATAAATTTAAAAAATCAACAAAATAAAAAATACGTATATATTACTCCTACGTATACGGAAAAGTTATACGTACGTATAATTACGAAAATATACGGCGTACACCACGGAACGGAGAACGACCAAATCGGAGAACGTAAAACGGCGAAAAAGAAGCCGGAAACGACGACCGGAAAAAACGTCAGGAAAATGAAATTGAATGGATGTGTTATAACTAGATGATGGATTGATGATAGACAAAAACCTTGAAGAGATTAAATTCCGATTTGTTATCTTAATCATAATTTGTATTTGAGCCTTAGGAGATGTATTTTTGAGAATTGGAAGCTTCATGAACAGCAACGCCAAAATTTAGAAGATTTTGTTTATGTTAATAGTGAAAAAAATTAAAGTATTTAACTATTAGGTCTATACAGTCGGATCTTAGGGTTTCGGCCACCGGAGTAAACAAAAAACGGTTCCGTTCCGACATCCACCGAGTCCTTTTTCCACCGCTATTTTGCCTTACGAAACATCAGCTTTGGACATGACGGAAAGCCGGCTAGGTCTACGCTGGAAATCAGCTCGGCGGCGTTGTTGATGAGATGAAGGACGAATCAGAGCTGCTAAAGCTCTTTTCACCAAATCACCTTCTACTGTTCCGATTCTCACGAGCGAGTTCGTCATGGCGGACCGCCTCAAAATCAACTGATTCGAATTATACGACGCCGTACGGCTACCAGTTGAACCACTCGCATTCTTATGTAGACTACATCGGAACGAACCTGGATGTGTCGTCGGAGAGCACATACACGACTTCTTCCGACTCCGGTTCTGCACCACATGGTTCCGGTTCACAGCTGAAATCGACCGGCTCGGCGACGTAGAACGGTCTAGAGAGAATCGTACGGTAGACGCCGGAGACGACGACCTCGAGCTGTATAAATTCACACGATTCGGAGACGTCGATCTGTTGAGAATTGCATGTGAACCGCTAGAAAACGACGACGTCGAAGTCGATGAAAACGACGACGACCTTTGGCTAGGTGAATAGAATCTTCCCGCCGGTGAAAGTGAACGGATTACCGGTCCGCTTGACCTCCGAGTAGTGGCCGCCATTGTTATTGTCAGAGTTAAAAACTGAAAAAAGACAAAGACGAATCTAGAAGAGAGAGAGAGAGAGAGAAAAACCGTTTTTTTCTTTTTCTTTTTTCTAAACCCGGTTTGGGCTATTTGATTTGGCAAACCTAAGCACCACTCGAGGTATCCATTTATAGGAGTCCAATTTCTTACTTTTCCATATTTGGGGTTGGGATATTTATTGTTAATTGCGTGTGGAGCCCCTGCAACTTGTTGGGAATGTGTTTTTTGGTCCAAAGGCATTAAATATATGGTGATAATAAATAATTACAACTAATACTTGATAGTTAAGTAATGATGAACATAATAGTAGGCACATCATGTCAATTCACTCGACAAATATTTCCATTTAACAATTTGAATTACTATTTTTTATGCTCAAAATAAATATATTTTAGGTAAAAACTTAAAAATTGAAAAGGAGGTATCTTCTTGAAATTAGTTTTTAAAATATCAATTAGAAAAATATATCAATATAATCTCACAAGGTTAAAGCTAGGTAATATATATATGTAGATTTTATTAAGATTTTTGTAAATAGAAAAATTATATTCTATTTATCAATAACTCAAAAAACATAATTTTAAAGTATAACAATAAATTTAAAAAAGAATAATCTAATTTGACTTAACTCATAGTTTAAGAGATTAAAGAAGACTTTTCAATCTCATCGCCTTAAATTAAAGTTATGTTAAATATACCAGAATGTTAATCCTGTGACATTAAATATGACGTCTGAAAAGTTGAAATTAAAGTTTTGCCAAAAAAGAAAATAGATTATTCTTTTATATCTATTTTCATTTTTAAATGGACCAAAAAAAAGAAAATAAATCAATCTTTTTTCAAACAAAATCATCCCTACTTTTTTATATACTAGTCTTGTATCCTAGTCCCTAATGTTTAAATTTTCATATTTGAAATTATATTTTCAGTAAGCTGAAGTTATATCATATTTTTGTCTAATTACTTTTTCTTAAATTATTAATTTAATTTATTTTTATCTCTTCTAATTCATAATTAAAACCAAAAATCTCTCAAGATTTTTTATATCAGCACATTCAATTCAACTAAATTATTTTCTCTTCATTCGTAAAGATGTAGTAACTTAGAAGAAAACATCTCAATCCATAGTGGTGCCAAGTGTAAAACCATGAAAAGTATAAAGGGTGAAGATGTAAATAAGACATTTTCAATTCCTTTGAAATTAAATTTTCTTGACCAAGTGGGCAAATAAGAAATAGTTTGGAAATTAACAGGACCTAGAAATTTGGAAACTAGGGGCTGGTTGGAAAATAACAAAACGACAAGGGAACGTTGCCGTTTTAACTACGGTGGGGACACTTAATAGAGTGCCACGTATATTATTAAGTATAATGACTCACTCCCAATAGATCCCACGTATACATGTTACCTATGAAATAAAATTTGTTTTATGTCTCTTAGGAAAAATATTTTTAAAATTTATGATTTAAAATTATTATTAGATGTTTATTTGGTTGAGAATTATTTTATTAAAGATAAAAATAAAATTTTAAATGTAAAATTATTTTTAATTAGAATAATATGATATTCTTTTTGGAATGAACCAAAAAAAAGAATATCACATAAAATAAAATAGAAGTAGTTTGAAAGTGTATTTAAGTACAGTTAGTTAAATAAAATAAAAATTTTTAAATTACTTATGATTCGAAATAAAATTAATAATCTATGCTAAATTTAAATATATTTTTAATATACTTCTCTTTATATTGTCCAATTTATTTGACGTAATTTGATTTAATAAGAAATTTTAAAAAGTGTGTAAATTTTTAAAATTGTAATCTTATCTTCACGTGGTTAAGAGTTTTTGACGCTAGCTATCATAAAAGGATGAATTGCAGTGAATGAAGATGTTTTTCGATTAATTAGAGGTCTTAAATTCGAGTCATAAATATAAAAAATTATTCACAATAATCATATTCCCTGATCTAAACTCTATACAGTGTGAATTCGAATTACTCAAACTTTAATAGAAGCATCAAATATCGAGTGAATAACAAAAAGATTTTTTTTTAATGCTTGTAATTTAATTAGGTAAAAAATTTTGTATTAAATTTTAACGATGAAGCAATGTTATAAGAAAATATGTGACAATAAGATAGTAAGATACAAAGTAAATAATATTAAATATTTATATCAAATAATAAATAAGAAATATATATGATGTATATACACTTTTAAAAATTTTAATCACGATTAAATGTTACACATCTTCACCTTAATTAGTCTGTTAATTATGTAAGATTTTGATTAAGAATATAATAAAATAAAGTAAAGTTTATTGATTTAGTGACAATTTTGCGTAGATTACACATACACATACTTCCAAACTCTTTTGGTATTAATTTATGTGAATTTTTTAAACCTATTAATTTTAATTCATATTCATTTATTTTCTTTTAAGTTCGTTAAAGTATATTATTTCTAACTTGGAAATTATAATACACGAAGTGAGTATTCCAATCAAACACTTCAACTCCTAATAAAATATTTAAATTAGATATTTAAAGTTTATATTTTAATTTTTTTCATGTATTTTCATTTTTCTATTAAGTTGTCAATTTAATGATATAAAATATGTTTCTTTTTTTAAAAAATTGATTATAAATATTCATCTCAATAAGCTGTAAAACTCCACATATTTTTTATTCGAGAATGATGTAAATAGTTTTAAAAAAATGATATATGTTATGTATTTAACTAGCCATTTAACATACTAACAAAAACACAAACAAACATTTTTTTTTTAAAAAAATTGAATTTGTAGTTGAGGTATTTAATTAAAAAATAACTAATTTGATTGTCTAAATTAATGACAAATTTAAGAAATTGCTATGCATTAAGCCTTGATATAGATTTTTCTTTATTGAATATTTATTTAATATATCAAGCCCAAGTTTTTATTTTTTTAAAGAAAAATAATTCATTGGAAAAAATGGGAAGATCATATTCAAGGGGCGGTGCTCATGTGGGGTTATGTATAATAAATGTCCAAATAAATATTGTGACATTTCATAGTTAAATTTGTGATAATAATTTAGGAGGATATGGCCTTTGGCATATATAAAATTATTAATTATTTATTAAATAATGTGTGGTTTACCTAAACTATATGTTTATTCATTTTTGTAATGGTGTTAGGGCACAAGTAGGAGGAGAATAATAATAATTGAGCCATGGATTTTCTCAAAGAATTTGGGATATGTTCAATCAATTTATAAGTAGGCTTTTGTGCCAAATGCATTTGGGAATTTCCAAAGTACTTTTATGAAATAATATTAGGTCTATGGCATAAAAACATAGGTACATGTTTAATGTGAAGAAAAGTATTTTGATTTTTTTATGCTTTTAGATTACTTAGCCTAGTTTCTACTTTCTAGAAAGTTATTAAGAAAAAAAATATAAATCTTAAAGACTTGATCTCTCTCTTTTTTTTAAGCTCGTGTAAAGTGGTAATTATCTGAAGGCCTCGCATCGATGTAAATATTTTTGAGTACCAAGCGAAGCTATTTTCCAGAAGATGGATATTTTTTTAAAAGAACATAAATAAACAATTTTAAATTAGTTAATCGAACATAAATGATTACTTTCATAAAATATTTTAATTTCCTGCAAAATACTTGTAACCAAACGTAGAGCTCGATATTTTTAATTTCATGATTATATTCTAGGCTAAGCACTACATTCTTATACACCAATTTCACATCTTAGGCCTAGCTAGTGTAGAAGGTGGCTCCCTATCGAGTGCTATTTCCTTGGTAACTTTTAGTTTGATAAGGTAAAACACAAAAAATGAATCTGCTAATGGACTATCATTTGCTCACTTTTCATCTGAAATAACTGATAGTTGATGTGTGATTTTAATCAATAGTTGGTGATAGTTCAGATACAAATTAAAACTCACACAATCGATATTTCAGATATAAAACTCAAAAAATCAAAATAATTTAAATATGTTTTTACTCTTTTTAAGTCTTTTACTTTTGCAAAAGTGAATCTTTTTTTTTTTAATTTCAAAATTGTATTATTCCAAAAGGTGTGGATACACTACTTTTTATTAAGAATATAATAAAATTCATGAAATCCAAAAGATACGTCCACCATTCCCACTACAACTATTTGCGTAGAAGAGACGGCATTATATTCATGAAAAAGCATATTGAGTTTTGGTTGGCCACTACAACTATTCCACACACGCCAACTTCAATCAACTACAAAATATAATTTAATTAATAATATACTTAATTTAGTTTCATAAATAGAATTTGAAAAGCAAATAGTATATATATAAAATTTACATATACTTACCTTGTGAATAGTGGTGGAGCACGTAAGGGTTTAGAAAGTTCATGTGAAACCCTTTCGACAAAAATTAGAGAGAGAAATCAGAGTAGATGTTGAACCTTCTGCGACTTCTTACATATGCTTACCTATTTGTATTTTGAAATTCCTGTAGTGAAAAATCTTGGCTGATCTGTCACTGCTTTCGAAGGTAGAGAAAATGATTCCGATACTCTTAATTTGCTTGATCAAGTAAAGATATTCAAAGTTGGTTTGAAAACGAAATATATTATCATAAAAGACACGTTGGAAATAACGGAGAAAAAAATGACAACAATAATAAAACATACGAGTTTCATGGAACTCTTCATTCTACATAGATCTGTCCTCGATTAATGATAAAGAAATTTATCATACCGCTCTCATTTTCTAAAATGTGTCTTTTTAATTATCCTACCTAATTTTAAAAAAAGAGCCACAAAGAACAATAAATAAATTCGCATCAACTAAAGCATACTTACTATAAACAATGAAATGTGTGTTTTTATATATCCACCATATATTCATAGGAAATATTCTCTCCACTTTTTGAAATGTCTTTTTATTAGTAATGCATAATTGAAAAAATTAAATAACCACAAAGACCAATAATTTAATTTACTAAATAAAAGTTTTGCAATCGACCAAATTTCAAAAAGAGATTCTTCTAAAGTCACGCTACACATGAAAGATTGCTATCTTTCTGAAAATAAAATTTTAAATTAAAAAATAACGTTCCTAGTAAAAATTGAAAAAAAATTCATAAACTATAAGTAATATTCTACATAAATATCTAATTTCGACTTTCAAACATACCCCAACCACCAAGAGGCCCTCTTACCTTCATGCAAATCCTAATATAATTTTTTGCATATATAAAAATGCTTTAAATTTTTTAAATATATTTATCAAATATGAAAAATATATCTTTTGTAAAATAGTAGGGATATGCTGATATCTGACTTTATGATATAGTAGATTTGTAAGATTAATCATGTATTTATATCTGGTATTGTTATTGTCTATCTTATAGTTATTGCTTTTATTGTATTTATATATATTATCTTTTACGTTCCGTCTTATCTCTAGCATCTTATGCTTTTAGGACCTAATACTTTTAAGACGAAAATCTTTCAAAAATAGTCTCTTTCGTATCTAAATAGAGTGAGCTAAAGGGTGGTCTTAATAGTTGACCAAGTTAGGTCAACAATTGAAGCTAATTAATTAGTTTTAAGGAGGCAAATTATTGACATTGTAATTTCCAACCTAGTTGCGCACACAATATTAATTTTGAGTTTTGACTTCCTTTTGGGTTGTGAGAACCTTCGTATCCTCCTTCCAAATTGGGAGAAAAAAAAATATATATATATTCCCCCGTTTACTTTTATTTGTTTTTTTAAATTTTGTATATATATTTAAATTAATAATCAATATAATATTTATTAGTATGGGTCCCTACTGATGCAATAAGAAATTTTGCTATCTTAGAATAATTAAAGCTATTGTCGCCTACATATTAATTAATGTATAATTTTATATGTTGAAAATAATAATATTGAGAGTAAAAATATTTTTTTTATTTCTTTTTAGTTGTTATAAAAAAAAATTTTGTGAGGATTAATTCAATACAAATCTTAGCTAATAAATATATTTTTTTAATTATATATATTTATATAAATATTCACCCTCGTCTTGCATCATGTGTGGCAGAGCATCTATTGGTGTTATTTAGCTTTGCAGTCTTAAGAGGTCACACTCATGCATGCTCACCTCACATGCATTGCCAGACTATCCTGCCCTAAAAATTTAAATATAATTAAAGTACTATCTTGATATTTTTCTTTTATTTAAATATTTATTTTATGAATTTAATTTAGATAATATGAAAAACTTATGAGTTTTTTCTTAAGTCCGACAGAGGCTTATTGAAAAGGTATCGCTAAATCTTTTACCTAACAAGTTATATAAAGATCTGGTCCCTAAGTCAATACAATGCTCTTTCTTTTCTGTCCCATCTACGAAAAAAATAATAGATTAAGAGCAATATTCAAGACTTAGAAGATCTTATCTTCTTAAATCAAGATTCTTGCGATCGAAAAAAGTTAGTACTCTTTTCGTTCTTATAGATTTCTATCTTTGTCTAATGATTTACTTGTGATCCTGGACGAATTTCTTTAAAGTTTTCCAACAATACAAGCATCATTAGGAGATGAGCCATTTTATTGTTAGAGGTTCGTCCAAATTCTTTTTGATAAAGAATCATACTGTTTATATAATATTAAAATTATTTTTAATGTATATATAGCAAATTTCAAATCCCATCCAGCTGATTCATATGTTTTCTTTTTCAAACTTTGAATTCTCTTAATTAAAATTCTGATTCTCCACGGACAAAAACTAATAAGTGTAGCTTAGGAGCAATTAATGCACAAATAATTGTTTCTCTTGATGTTTATCTCTTAATCAACTCTAGTAAGTGTAGATTAGGAACAAATTTATTATTTTTCTTGATGTTTATCAGCTTGTTTACTAGTCAACTCTATTAGGTACCATTGATATTAATACTTCTAAACTAGTGCTAGAAATAATACTAGAAAAGAGTCTCTCTATTTTAATTTATGTGATATTTTTAAAATTTTAAGAATTATATTTTTAATTTTGGTCATGAATTTTTGCAATCCATCTTTAAATTTTTCCAAAAATAATTATATATTTAAAAATATCATTAAAAAATGCTATCTTTGTCTCCAAATAAATATTGTCTTATTTTTGAATACAATCGTAGATATTACGCTAAGAAATTAATAATTATTTCTATTTAATAGGTGTCTTTTAAAAACTGAACATTATTATAAAGACAAAGTATAAGGATATAACTGAAAAAATATATTAGTGCTAATTTTTGTCTTAAATTATTTATAAATTCAATGAACGTGATCGTGAATAACATTTTTTTTTTACGTGAAAAATAAATAACAAACTTTTGAACTCAGAATTTCTATCGAGAAGAAGCATCAAAATTCAACCCAAATAATCTTTTTGATTATAATAAGGCAGCACCATTTTGAAACCTTGAAAGTATAACTATATATTAAAAATTATTATTAGCATAAACATAGTTAAAATATGAAGTTTATGAATTTGAGATTGTCTAAATTATCGAATTCTGACATAAAGTAAATAATTATTCAATTTAAATAAATTTTTTTTCAAAAAATTTATAAAATTTAAATTAAAAATATCGAATTCAATCAAATCAACACGTTATACACTAATTCCAATCGCAAGGACAAAATGAGTGTTCAACAAGTAGCAAATATTAATATGTTTGGTGAATTTGGTAACTAATTCAAAGAACAATTCACATGGGATGCTATACTACTTACTTTGTAAACAAGACATGCTATACGAATTCATGTGGACTCTTTTTATTGATCTTAGTACATTAGGACATCATTCTAACATTTCTATTTTTCGGTGCTTACTATTATATACGTGCATGTCAGGATTTAAAAAGGATCATGAGTAGGATCCACACTTAACCTCCTAAGTTGGTCAACTTAGGAGGTTAATTGTAATAACCCATCTTTAAATATAAGTCTCACATCGACAAAATACAAGAAAGATGCTGGGTATATGTGTAAATAAGCCTTACTTAATAGTGATCCATTTTAAAGTCGTGAGGGCTTAGACCCAAAACGAGCAATATCAAGCAGACTGAGTCATTATAGATAGTATCAGAGCCACACCTGTGTCAGTCTTATCGATGTGGGCTAGAGTTCAACTGAATTTGGCAAATCCCGGTGAGGCGAGGCAAATCTCAGTGCCGAGTCTAGGCGAATCCCATGCGGTGAGGCAAACCTCGATGAGGATACTGAGTCCATTGAAGGAGTGTATGTAACAACCCATCTTAAGATATAAGTCTCACATCGCTAAAACACGGGTGAGATGCTGGGTATATGAGTAAATAGGCTTCACCCACTAGTGACGCATTTTAAAGTTGTGAAGATTTAGACCCAAAATGAATAATATCACTAGTGAATTGGATCGTGACATTAAGTGGAATAAACAAATATATTAATAAAACAATAAGAGGTGATGCCACAAATAAGACTTTTTCAACTTCTTGGAAATTCAATTAAATTGACCAAACTAGTTAATTGCTTAATTTAACTTAATATAATTAATTAATTACTAATTAAATAAACACATAAAACTACAATATAACAGCCACTTTTTGTGGTGGGGGTCACTTATAAAGATTAAGATAATAATCTTTTCTGTACTCCCTAAAGTTTCCACGTATACACATACGTCCCTATTATTTTTATTTTTATAATTTTTAAACAAGATATGATGAATTAATTTATTGAAAAAAATTGTGGCCATTGGTGTGTCATATGACTCATATCTTTATTAGGCCATGCACATGTGGGGTTGTGTGAATGTCTACTAAAATTATTGACACCAATTTAAAATAATAATATTGTAGATAATTACCTAGACAATATATTATTTATGTATGCCCTAGTAGATAGAGTTCGCTATTAATAATTTTTTCTATAAAACAAACAGATACTCTTTGCGTTTTAAAAAGAATATCAATAAAAAAGATTTTTCAACTGTGTGATTCTAAACTAAAGGTTGTTCAATATATCAGAATGCTCCTTAATCTTGTTATCTTAAAGGCTTAAACATGTCACGTAGAAAAACTCAAATATAAATATTATATAAAAAAAAAGAGCCATAGAAGATTTCATTAATATTTTTATTAAAATAGACTATTTACAACATATTTTTTAATTGTAATAAATTCATCTTGGAACTTTACGTAAATACAAAATTAATATTTTGTGCATCAGATTATTCTTTTTACTTAAAAATTCAAACAAATTATTGTGTCTACATATATCATATATGTATTACATTCCAATAATATAATTAATAAGATCCAAAGATACATCCCCAAATCCCACTAAGCCAAACAACCTATAATTAGCTTAGAAGAAAAGTCATGCATGCATATGGATTAAGAAAAGTATTTTGAGATTAAGATGCTAATTACTCCTTCACGCACACGTTAATTGCAATAATTAATTACAATTCATAATTCCTCATGATGTTTAATGTTTACAACATAAATGCCTTTTTTTTTCCTAACAATAATATCATATTTAAAAGTATTTTTTTTGTATTATAAAGATCCATGAAGGTCCACGTTCCCACTAAAATAAAAATATAATCGAAAAATTGCAAAAATAAATAATTTTAAAATAAATAAAAAAAGAAAATAAGATTCTCCTATCCCATGAAACATAAAAGACTACTGCCACACTCATGATTTGAAAAAAAATTACGATGATTAATAATAAAATTGAGCTAAATATGAGTTAATTAATTATATTTAATTATTAAGAATTCGTATATAGACACATATATATTAATTTCTTGTATTATTTCGAGTATATATTGGTACCTTTTTTTTTTTCCACAATGGGTTCTATAGTTTAATTTGTTACTTTTTTTTTTTTATTTTTTTCCCCTTCGAAAAAAAGTAGGGAGTGATAAATAAAATGGTCCAAGTTCTACAACTCCCTCTATCCCAATTTATATGATATTTTTCATTTTTTCGAGAGTCAAGTAATGTAAATTTGATCGAGAATTTGTGCATGAAACTTTTAAATTTTTTTATAAAAAATACTGTAAATCACAATGATTGATAATTTAAAATATTTAAAAAATTATATGAAAAATTTATTATAAAAAATAAACTAATTTGAATCTCAAAATTTAAAAAGTGCCATATTAATTGAAATGGAAGGAGTATATGTGTTTAGTGTTTAAACTTTAAACCATGAAAATTATAAATCAAAATAAATATGAAGAAGATTCTTTGAGGGAATAAATGACCAAGTCTTATGGGTTGAGAATTGACAATGTTGGGTCAATAATTGAAGCTTTTTAGCATATATATTAATGTTAGAGGTAATATTATAAGTTAGATTTTTTAACTTATAACTTATTTTTATTATTTTACTTTAAGCGATGTAAATCTAAATTAATCGAAATCTCAATACATATGTATTGGATGTTGGGTGGAAAAAAAAAAAGATTTTTCAAAGTATGACAAGAATCTTTTCAAAAAATGAGGACCAATAAGAGCCTTACAAGTAGTAACGACAATATTGAGATTCTTTGGTCGTGAATTTGGTCACAAAAAAAGAGTTCCTTTCACATGGGATGCTACTATTTTGAAAACAAGCCATGAAAAATTCATGGCTCCCTATACTTTGGAACAATTGGTCAAATGAATGGTCAAAGAATAAATTAAATCACAATGTCATGAAATTGTTTGGAAATAGATTTGTTAAGTATAACAAAAAAAAGTTCTTCATTTTTACAGAGTAAAGTGTCAAAAATATATTTAAATTATGTTTGTTTTTCTTCAGAGTTTCGTAAATAAACTATCCTACATTATTTTGAGCTTGTAGCTCTTATTCATGGTTGGAAGAGTGAAAAATCTTCACGTGGATGTGAAGAGATATGACATTAATAAAAAGATATTATACTATATAATATGGTATATTTGGTTCTAATTCTAAATAGATTATTTATGACACTCGATAATTTGATAAAAACATTGTTATTTTAAAAAGTAAAAAAGATGATGAATCGTTTTTATATATTATCAGAAAGAAAATACTTTTCGCATTTTTTTAGTAAATCAAATAAGTGGAATGGTTTCTTTGCCCTTTTTAGCAAAATGTGATGCTAATCTCCTTTTACATATAAATTCATTATTATATTTGGTTCATATTAAGCCATCTAAAGATTCATGAAATAAAATTTAAATAGTTATGCCTCTATTATATACACACCATTAATATTCTCTTCATTAGTCAATGTGTAATTTCCCCTAGACTTTAATAATGTGGCACCTAACCTTTCTACTTTTGAGTAGTACTTGTCACAAGACTGCCAAGATTAAAGCGTTATTGTGTGAATTCTTTATTTTCGATGTCATATTAGTATCGATACAATATAATATGAATTTGTGATTTTTATCAGATATAATCAATCAATTTTAAATATTTTTACCTAAAGAATTGATAGAAGTTCGAGACAAATACACTAATTATTAAAATTAAAACAAAAGTTCTAATGGTAAACTCGTAATTTAGGGAATATATTTTTATTTTCTTTTTTAATAATCGTTTTGTTCGAACTAACTTGTATGCAACTTGACTAATTTAACGAGATATTTGTCACCTCCCACCAATAACATGTATCAATAGCTTTTTCTTATCACTAAAAGATACTATATCATCATTGAAAAATGTGCGATGAACTCAAGTAATATATTATGACCTCTAATTCGATTGCAATAGCCATGTTACGTCGTTACCTAGAAAAAAAAACATAAAGAGATGTATATATACTTAATACTTTCTGTCTTCCATTTTACGTAACACTATTTCTTTTTAATCTATTCCAAAAGAATGTCATTTTGTTATAATTAGAAATAATTTAATTTTAAAATTTATCTTTTACCTTTGGTAAAATGATTTTCAATCACACAAATATCTGTAGATGATTTTAGACCACAATTTTTAAAATTTATCTTTTACCTTTGAACGTGACTATAATTTGAATAATTTTGTTAGACTTTGTACAATTCAGTTCCTAAATTATATACATTTAGAATTTATATATTTAATCTGTATAAGTTATGAAAAAAATCATAATTATTGACTATTTGCATACAATTTGTTGATGCATACATTTGATTTGTATAAGTTAAGAAAAATTCATAACTATATATATATAATTTGTGTATACTTACCATGTCTGTACATTAGCAAGTGAAATATACAAACGAAAATATCCATAACAAAGAACATTATAGCTATAGAGCATAATTAGGTAAATTGTAACTAAGAAACATCCAGACCCCACTTGTGGGATTCCACTGGGTATGTTGTTGTTTGTAACTAAGAAACATAAGTAAGTTATTTCTCTACGCTGTTTATGAAATTTGCTTGATTTTTTTACAATGAGGAACAAGTGGAGGTCATGTAGATGGCCCAAATTTTAAGCCCAATATCTTAATCATATGGAAAGAAACAAGCCCATCTAGCAAAGTCCAATAGCTATAGTCCCACATCAACATGTTAGTGAACATTTAAACTTGTATATAAGAAGCTCAAGAACCTCAACATAACCTATGCAGCCATGCAACGAGCACATAGTGAACTATTCTTTTGCCTTTTACTAAAGAATATCGTGTGTTCGTTGTAAGTAGTGGCATACGCTAGTTTTTGAAGGGATTTCTTTAACAGAAACCCCAACAATACTAGTCTAAAATTTCACGGTTAAGAAGTGAATATGTGACCTTTCATCTTTTTATAGGTCTCAATTTTGAATATTAAAATAATTATGTTTGGTTCTGATTGTGGATAGGTTATTTTATGTCACTCGATAATTTGATTGAGATTTTGTTTTTTTTTGTAATTCAGATTTAGTATTGCATAATATTTAAGGGCATTTTACACAAATGTCATATTTTTTAAAGCTAATTTTAACTAATATCAACTTTTTTTAAAATTATCAAAAATGCTTTCTTTTTGACACAAAAAACGAAATGATGATACACGTCGAAAAGGTAGGAACATTAAAGCATTTTAATTATGATACATGGAGAAGTAAGAATTGTAATTCGTATCAATAAATGTTGCAGTTTTGTATCATTTAAGAGATTTTTATAAATTTGTTAAAGAGTAGAAATTTTTGATAATTATGTAAATGTATGTTGTGTAATTTTTTAGAATATATTTATTTAATGCATGTCTTGGCCATTGCCATTAGGCAAATTACATGCCACAATGTTTGCAATGAAGCAGTTTAGTTGGGCCACATCCCAGCTAGAGTAGGAAGTATTTGTTAAGTGTTTTTACACAAATTGTATAATTTTTAGAGCTAATTTCAACGAATATCAATTTTTTTTAAAAAAAATTATCAAAAATTCCTTCTTTTTGATATAAAAAACGAAATTAGTGAAATACATGTCGAAAAGGTAGGAGCATTAAGTTTTTCCAAAATTATCAAAAATCCCTTCTTTTTGATACAAAAAATAAAACTAGTGATACATGTCGAAAAGGTAGGAGCATTAAGAGATTTTAATTATGATACATGGAGAAGTAGAGATTGTAATTTGTATCAATAAGTGTTGCAATTTTGTATTATTTAATGGATTTTTGTAATTTAACGGATTTTAATTATAATACATGGAGAAGTAAGAATTGTAATTTGTATCAATAAGTATTGCAGTTTTGTATCATTTAAGAGATTATTTTAATTTTTTAAAAGAGTAGGAATTATATGAAATTATGTAAATATAAGTTGTGTATTTCTGTAATTTTTAGTTTTTTCTAATATAACTAGTTTCTAAGTTGTTTATGTCCAACTGATTGCGCACATACACCGGAGGAAATACAAAAACAATTGTATCATCAAAATGACTACTTTTTACTCCTTTCCTTTGCCATTAAATCAATTACCTGGTTCTACTCTGTGTACACATGATAAGTGGAATGATTTCTTTGCTACTTTTTTGTAGCAAAATATGATGCTAGTCTACTAATCCATCATTATAGTTGCTAAATACATTAATCCATCTAGAGATTCATGAAATAAACTTTGAAATAGTTATGTCTCTATTATGTATGCCGTTCATTTTCTCTTCATTAGTCAATGTGTAGCTTCCCCTAAACTTTACTAATGTTTGGACTAATTAGCTTTCTACTTTTGACAAAAAGCATGGGTACATAATTGTCACAAGACTAAGAAAAGAATTATTGAAGGCAACAAATTTGTCAATATGTTGTCTTCGTCGAAGCTAAGAAGTTGGATAGATTCTTCATTTTTATCATGTCATAATTGTATTGACATGATACGAGTGTGAGATCTGTATTGGATATGATCAACTTAATTTTAGATACTTTGATCAAAATCAATAGATAAGTTCGAGATAAGCATAACTATTTTTGAAATAATTTTTTTTTATGATGAAATCATAATTTAGGCATATGTTTTTTCTTATCATTAAAAAATAAAATGACCTTTTGACTTTTTTCCTTTCTCATATTGAAAAAGTAATAAGAATGAGAGGTGTTAATTTTTTTTTAATCATCCTAGCGTCGAGTTGTTTTCCTGTAAGATCTCCCTTAAGGTATCGTCACCGCATTAGAGTTTAACAATTATATTCAACATTGATGTGATTCCTCTACCCCTAGAGCATCAGAATATTGAAATATGAACGAAGAAACATATTGGCTGATGATTACGAGGACCCAATTCTTGACTAAAAGGACATCAAAGACACCTACCTTTCCTTCCCTTGGATAGATAGAGAACCAAGACAGAGCTTTTGGTTTTTTCATTAAAAAGTCAGTAACAAAAAGGTGCTTAAAACATATTTACAGATCAACATCACTTCTAAATATGCAATGAAATAATTTTTTTAAAATAATACAAATTAAATAACAACTCCCTAACCGAACACATCACAAAATTTTTACAATGAAAATAAGTGAATCTCATGTTTTGATAGCCCAACATCTTGATCAATTGTTAAGAAACAAGCCCATATAGCAATAGTCCCACATCAACAAATTAGTAAAGAAATGAGCATTTGGAACTTTGTATATAAGGAGCTCAAACACCTCAAATATAAACCACGCAGCCACGCAATAAACACATAGCGAACTATTCTTTCGCCTTTTACTAAAGAATACCGTGTGATTGTTGCAAACAGTGGCATACGCTAATTTTTGAAGGGATTTCTTTAATTGAAATCCCAACAATACTAATCTTAAATTTTTATGGTTTTGTTTAACAAAGATGATAGGAGAAAAAAAATAAGATCAAAGTTTATGTGGAATGAATGTTTGAAAAAAAGCGATTGAGGTGACTTTTATCAAGCATTGAAAAGACTAGTATATCCTCAGATCTTATTGTATAGACATAAATAAAGATGTTGAACAAGTCTTTTCTAATATAAGGAAAAATATGAATATATATAAATTCCATACAGTTAATGGCTATTTTGTAGAATCACCCAAAGATATTGAATCATAATTATCCTAAAAAATGCTTCTTAAAAATTAAATATTGACAAAGTTTAAATAGTTTGACTCTCAAAAAATAAAATGTAACAAGTATTATGATACGAAAAGAATACTTGTAAACCAAAGAAGCAAAGGTGTGGTCCAGCACATGATAGACAATCGCAGAGACAAATTAAAAGAGATTCTCGTCTCCGGGCGTGGGGTTCCCTCGCACCACCACTAGTTAAACTTTATTCCGTCTCTTTCAGTGGCGGGCTTACCTTTTTTTTCTTTTATTAGTATTGAATTCATATCATTATCACTCATGCATGATTTTAAATGAGAGAAAGAAGTGAGGAATCCTCTTTTCAACTCTGACTCTCCCACACCAGTCATTGTTTTTCTTTCTGTTACTTCAAAAGTAGTTATTACTACAGCTTCAGCTGCTCGAACTTTTGATATTCCTTTTTATTTCTCATCAAACGAATGACATCTTCTCCTGAAAATTCTATCTTAAACTAAATCCTGTTTTCTTTCTATTTACAACATTCTTGTAATACTAAATTTAAATTACATATGTAATCTGCCATGTATACATCCTTCATCTAATGTAAGTTTTATCATTCCTACCAAAAAATAATAATCTAAATTACATTTAAAAAAATCTTAATTGACAAGAACGTGGGGGCAAAGAATATGGGAGAACAGAAAAAAGAACAATAAAAATTTAAAAGGAAAAAAAAGTACAAATCAACCTCATCAATGACTTTTTTTCCTTCTTTTTCAGTGAAATATATCTTTTTTCTCCTTTTCCACCAAAATTATCCTTTCAGACTACATATTAATTTTTGAAATCACTTGTTCATATTAAATATTAATCAAAATTTAAATAATTTAACTCTCAAAGATAAAACGTAACAAATATTATGATACAGAAGGAATACCTGTAGACCAATCTTAAACTAAATCTTGTTTCTTTCTAGTTTTAACATTCTTGCAATACTAAATTTAAATTGCATATGTAATCTCCCATATATATATCCTTAATCTAATGTAAGTTTTTTCATTCCTACCATAAAAAAAAAATCTAAATTACATTAAAAAAAATGGGGATGCTTACGTAAAATGGCAATTTAGTCATTTTAATTATCAAAAAGTGGTCATTCACTGCATTATTATATATACTCAATATATATTTCATATATAGTCAAAGTTATATTCGACTTTTGAATGTATCATAATGAATATTCAGTATATATATCACGTATAAATAATTTATATTGTACAGTCAATATATACTTTTTATGAATTTTTACAAAAACTATATTATATCATATATTTTTATAATTTTTGATTATTTTTAATATAATTAATATTTGAATGTATTGATTATATATTAATTAAATAATTAATTATATTTGAAATTAGCCTTTAAAAATTCTGAATTACAGCAAACATTTAATTGACAAGAACATGGGAGCAGATAATATGTTGTCTTCGTCGAAGCTAAGAAGTTGGATAGATTCTTCATTTTTATCATGTCATATTTGTATTGACATGATACGAGTATGAGATCTGTATTGGATATGGTTAATTAATTTTGGACAATTTGATCAAAATCAATAGATAAGTTCGAGACAAGCATAACTATTTTTGAAATAATTTTTTTTTATGATGAAATCATAATTTAGGCATATGTTTTTTCTTATCATTAAAAAATAAAATGACCTTTTGATTTTTTTCCTTTCTCACATTGAAAAAGTAATAAGATGAGAGGTGTTAATTTTTTTTATCATCCTACCTTCGAGTTATTTTTTTGCAAGATCTCCCTTAAGGTATCGTCATTAGAGTTTAACAACTAAATTCGACATTGATATGGTTCCTCTATGCCTAGAACACCAGAATATCAAAACATGAACAAAGAAACACATGAGAGGAAAGCATATTGGCTGATGATTATGAGGACTCACTTCTTGACTAAAAGGACATCAAAAACACCTGTCTTTCCTTTCCTTGGATAGAGATAGAGAGCGAAGACAGAGCTTTTGGTTTTTTCATTAAAAAGTCAACAACAAGAAGATGCTTAAAACATATTTACAGATCAACATCACTTCTAAATATGCAATGAAATAATTTTTTAAAAATAATACAAATTAAATGACAACGCTCTAACCGACCGCATCACAAAATTTTTACAATGAAAATAAGTGGATCTCATGTTTTGATAGCCCAAAAATTTTAGCCCAACATCTTGATCAATTGTGAAGAAACAAGCCCATATAGCAATAGTCCCACATCAACAAATTAGTAAAGAAATGAGCATTTGGAACTTTGTATATAAGGAGCTCAAACACCTCAAATATAAACCACGCAGCCACGCAATAAACACATAGCGAACTATTCTTTCGCCTTTTACTAAAGAATACCGTGTGATTGTTGCAAATAGTGGCATACGCTAATTTTTGAAGGGATTTCTTTAATGAAAACCCAACAATACTAATCTTAAATTTTCATGGTTTTGTTTAACAAAGATGATAGGAGCAAAAAAAAAAAGATCAATGTTTATGTGGAATGAATGTTTGAAAAAAAGCAATTCTTTAGGTTAAGAGAGTATAAGATGAGGTGTTCATTAAAATCACATGAAAGATTATAAGACGAGGTGACTTTTATCAAGCATTGAAAAGACTAATATATCCTCAGATCTTATTGTATAGACATAAATAAACATGTTGAACAAGCCTTTTCTAATATAAGGGAAAATATGAATATATATAAATCCCATACAATTATAGCTATTTTGTAGAATCACCCAAAGATATTGAATCATTATTATCCTAAAAAATGCTTCTTAAAAATTAAATATTGACAAAGTTTAAATAGTCCGACTCTCAAAAAATAAAATGAAACAAATATTATGATACAAAAGGAATACTTGTAAACCAAATAAGCGAAGGTGCGGTCCAGCACAGGATAGACAATTGCAGAGACAAATTAAAAGAGATTCTCGTCTAGGAGCGGGGGGTTCCCTCGCACCACCACTAGTTGAACCTTATTCCGTCTCTTTCAGTGGAGGACTTACCTTTTTAATTAGTATTGAATTCATGTCATTGTCACTCATGCACGATTTTAAATGAGAGAAAGAAGTGAGGAATTCTCTTTTCGACTCTGACTCTCCCACACCAGTCATTGCTTATCTTTCTGTTACTTCAAAAGTAGTTATTGCTTCAGCTGCAGCCTCAGCCGCTCGAACTTTTGATATTCCTTTTTATTTCTCATCAAACGAATGGCACCTTCTCCTGAAAATCCTATCTTAAACTAAATTCTGTTTTCTTTCTATTTACAACATTCTTCCAATACTAAATTTAAATTACATATGTAATCTCCCATGTATACATCCTTGATCTAATGTAAGTTTTATCTTTCCTACCAAAAAATAATAATCTAAATTACATTTTAAAAAATCTTAATTGACAAGAACGTAGGGGCAAAGAATATGGGAAAACAGAAAAAAAAAACAATAAAAATTTAAAAGGGAAAAAAAGTACAAATCAACCTCATCAATGACTTTTTTTTCTTCTTTTTCACCGAAATATATCTTTTTTTATCTTTTTCCACCAAAATTATCCTTTTAGACTATATATTAATTTTTAAAACCACTTGTTCATATTAAGCTTATCCTATAAAAACAATTTCGTATAGTAATACAAACTATCTGAATATGCAATGAAATAATTTTTTAAACTGGGACAAATTAAATTTTCATGGAAATCCCAACAACACTAATCTTAAATTTTTATGATTTTGTTTAACAAAGATGACAGGGAAAAAAATATTAAAGTTTACTTGGAATGAATATTGGGGAAAGAGGATTTTTTGGTCTAGAGAATGAACATACTTTTTGGTGAGATTATCCCAAAAAACACTTCTTAAAAATTAAAATACTGATTAAAATTTAAATAATTTGACTCTCAAAAATAAAACGTAACAAATATTATGATACAGAAGAAATACCTATAGACCATTATCTTAAACTAAATCTTGTTTCTTTCTAGTTTTAACATTCTTGCAATACTAAATTTAAATTGCATATGTAATCTCCCATATATATATATATCCTTAATCTAATGTAAGTTTTTTCATTCCTACCAAAAAAAATAAGAATCTAAATTACATTAAAAAAATGGGGATGCTTACATAAAATGGCAATTTAGTCATTTCAATTATCAAAAAGAGATCATTCACTGCGTAATTATATATACTCGATATATATTTTGTATATAGTCAAAGTTATATTCGACTCTTGAATGTATCATAATGAATTTTCAATATATATCTCACGTGTAAATAATTTATATTATACAGTCAATATATACTTTTTATGAATTTTTACAAAACTATATTATATCATATATTTTTATAATTTTTGATATTATTTTTAATATAATTAATATTTGAATGTATTGATTATATATTAATTAATTAATTATATATATTTGAAATTAGCCTTTAAAAATTCTGAATTACAGCAAACATTTAATTGACAAGAACGTGGGAGCAGATAATATTGTGAGAACAGAAAAGGAGAGAAAAAAAATTAAAAGAAAAAAAAAAGCACAAACCAACCTCACCAATGGCCCTTTAAATAATTTAAACCAGACTTTTTCTTATAAAAATCATCATAATAATCCTGAAAACAAAAAGCACAAACCAACCTCACCAATGGCCCTTTAAATAATTTAAACCAGACTTTTTCTTATAAAAATCATCATAATAATCCTCATAATTAAGAAGCAAACTCTACACTCAAAATAATTTAAATCAGACTTTTTCCTATAAAAATTATAATGATAATTTAATTTTTAGAACCATTTTTTCATATTATGTGTATCCTAATAAAACATTTCATATAGCAATCAAAGATATCTGAACAAACAATATCATTATAAAGGTATGAACTATAGTACTTCAAAATCATTTAATCAAAATATAAAAAAGATCCTCATATATACATATTAAAGACATAGTCCATGTGTCACTTTATGGGACTTTTTTTTTTTTTTTTAAAAAAGGAAGCCCGGTGCATTAAAAGCTTCTGTGCATAGGGTATGGAGAAGAACTAGATTACAAGAACCTATTATACGCAATCATACTTTGCAATTCTGTTAGAGGCTGTTTCTAGAGCTTGAACAGATAATTAGAGGAAAAAGAAAAAGAAATTCAAGAAACAATGACCCCATGTTCTTGATTTATATTATTAATAATTATCCATAAAACCTGGATGGTTTTGGCTGAAAAGTCCTTCTCCTTTGAAGATCATGTCTTGATGGCTTGATTATTTGAAGAAGAAAAACTTTTAAAGAATTAGCCTTTGCAATTTTAGCCAATTCCCAATAACTTGATGATCTTCTTGAATATGATTTTTGACCATTTTTGTGAAGTTTGCACCTAAAAGAACCAGGATGAGTAGTGGGAGAACAATAGCAAATTCTTTTTGGTGGTTGAGATTTTGATGAAGCCATGGGGATTTGTATATGAAGAAACAGGTCGATTTCCGAAATGTCTTTCTGAAAATTAAAATAAAGAAGTTTACAAATTTTTTTATTTTTTTATTTGAGAATAAGATGAACAAAGAGGTGGCTTGCTCTTGTTATTCAAGCAAATAAGTTCAATGATTCTAGAGGTTTGAGGGTTATATAGACTTCTTTTTTGGTTTAGTTAATTACATTGGTACCCTTTGTGATGTTCATTATTATGATAAATGTATAGGTATTGAAAAATTAGTCTATGAAAATATGACTTGTTCGATCAGATTAAGTATGAGGGCATTTGTGACCCCATTATAATATTATCTTAGTCTATTTTGAAGACTAAATTGCATAAATCATCCTTCAATTTTTTTTTTGAAAATCAAGAAAAAATGGGCTTATATTTGGTTTCACCTTTAAC
>DF358570.1:0-17489 GCA_000787875.1 Solanum virginianum
CTCAAAATTTCATAATTAACTCACGTACAAAACAATGAGGGTCCTAACAAAGACTTAGTCCAAGGACTTCCACAGGATAATTATACCCCATTGGCAAGGGATCTTGATTTATGAGATACTCTATAACTATTGTTTTGGATACAAAACTTAGATCAAGAACCAAAAAAACAAGTTATGCTTGATAGGTAAGGCTTGACACTATCACATTGCGTCTTGATTTATCAGATTCTCTCTAACTCTTGCATAGAGGCAAGACTTAACCTAAGAACTTCTAAAGAATAAGTTATGCCCAATGGGCAAGAGATCTTGATTTATAAGTTATTTTATAACTATTGTTTTTAGAGGCAAGATTTAGACCAAAAACTTCAAAACAAGAAGTTACGCTCTACAGGCAAGACTTAATATTAATAAATTGTGTCTTGTTTTATCAGATGCTCTATAACACTTGTCTTGGAGATGAGACTTAGTCCAAGGACTTCCAAAGAATAAATTACGCCTGTAGGCAAGAAATCTTCTTGATTTATAAGATACTCTACAATTATTGTGTTAGAGTCAAGACCTATTAGCCCTAAGACTTTCAAATAACAAGTTACACCCCATAGACAAGACTTGACACCACCATATTATATCTTAATTGTTATAACTCTTTCCTTAGAAGAAAATTTTAGCATAGGCAGGGGCGGACCCACATGGTATTTTGTGGGTGCTTGAGCACCCATTAACCCCGACATAAAATGTATATTCATATATTAAAAATACTATTAAATTTATATAATTAATAAATAAGCACCCAATGAACAATTGTTGGATTTAGCTTGTTGGTTGGAAAGTGGATGTTGAAGCTTAGGGTACCTCAAGGACATGGGATTAATCCCTCCTAAAGGAAAATTTTTAATTGCAATTTTCTTTTAGGCTTCTAGTTCCTCTTTAATAATTTCTAAACCAAATGCGTAACTACAAATTTATAATTAATAATTCATTTTAGTTACATAATATGAAAAAATTATTAAGTACATGTTCTAATTTTTTAAATTAATGCTCCACTTTTTTTTATGGAATCACAAATTTTCTCATCCAAACTACATAACAACTTAACAAGTAATTTTTATATATTTATGAAGTTTTTTAATCGCTATGTAAATGATAAGATATTCACAAGTGTAACAAATGCAATTTATTACTTATTTTAATTTCAAAATATGAAAAGTCATCTAGTACACTATAATTTGTGATTCAAAATCTTTTTTTAATAATAATATTAAACATAGCTTTCTCATTAACTTCTTCACGATTGTGATAAAATTAATTAGCCTTTGCACTTATACTAATGAACAATCGACTTTATGTTGAAAAAAATTAAAGCACCCACAACCTTCAACTCCTGGATCCGCCACTGAGCACAGGAACTTTCAAATAACAAATTGAGCCTCATGGACAATAATTTACACCATTTTCACCAAGTCTAACTTATGGGAAACAATATTGCCTAACATAGCTCAAGGATTTTTTCTTTTCTAAAATAACATATTCCTCTTGGACAACTATTTTACTATTTGACTATTTTTAATTAGGGAAAACTAAGTTTGTACTCTTTAAAGCAAACTATTTATATTCATATACCCTTTTACATTTTGTGCCCCCCGAATATTAAAATTCGCGCGCTGACATCAGCACATGCTTGTGCGATATACCAATATGGTATACATATACCAATAGGGTATCATAGATGATTAAACTCAATCCTATATGATATCGATATGGTATAAATATACCGACAGAGTATATAACGAATATATTTTCTACTAATTTAGAGTTTAATAATTTTTTAATTTATTTCTTTAAAAAAATCCTATATACCAATTGAGTATCAATATACCATCAGAGTATCACAAAGAACTAAGCTCATTATATATGATAGCTATGGTATATATATATATATCGTCAGAGTATATTTCATAGCATTTATGTTGACGTCAACATAATGTCAGCACGCGAAATAAAAAAGAGTAAATGGTTAGAAAGATAAATCGTTTGGGTAATGGGTCCATTAAGAGTAAATAGTTTAGATTGGTTCTATTAAGGGTAAATAATTTCAAATTAGATATATTTTGTATACTTTTTCCTTTTAATTATGAGATGCTCTGTAATTTTTAACTTAGAGGCAACACATAGCTCGAGGCAACACATAGCTCAAGGCTTTTAAAAAGAAATAGCTCATGCCTCATGGACAACACTATTTCAAAACTATAATATTTTTCTCCAAAGACTACTCTATCAATTAAATACTAACATACATTATTATTTTTACATTAGATATGTGGACAATTTCTATTACAGACATTGTTAACTAACTTGAAAGTAAAACCCTCAAGTTTATTTACATATCAGTGGGAGAAGATCATATTTGCAAATTACTTAACTTTCATTTCATTAGCAAAAAATAATAAAATTGAGAAAAAAAGAAATAAATAAATGAATATAAGTTGAGAAAAAAGAAAAAAAAAGAAAAAGTAATAAATTAAAAAAAATGAACAAGAAGAAAAAGGTAAGCGCTAAGAGACAATTGAACATGAAAAGTTGCATAAAAATATTTGAAGTGTGAAGGAACAAGATTGTATTTGTTTTATACATAAAAAGGAAGAAATGCTAGTCTTTAAAGACCTCTTGTTGGAGACAAAATTAAGGCCATACATATTGGGAGATACCTTATGTATTTTTTTTGAAAAAAGCATTGTAGTATTCGAAACTCATTGTTCCCGCTAACGAAAAATTCGCTATCGAGGGTACTTCTTGTTTGGACTCTCTAAAAATGTTGTCACATTCGTATTGGATTCTCTAAAAATGCACTATTATTGGAATATTCAACGTGCACTTATTAATATTTTTTTTAAGAGTTTGGAGCAATAATGAATGAGGAAGCAGTGTCATCCCACCACACTTGTCTCGAAAGCATAGATTTGCCCAATATGATTTGGTAATTTAGGGGAAAAACACCTGAGAAATAAATAGAATGTGCAAGAGAATACAAGAGCATAGATTATCCAATATTTCTGATTCAAAAGTTTATACATGTAATTATTTCAAAAACGCATATGGGAGGGCAAGTAGCAAAAAATTCTAAAATCTTATACACACCTATTGGTCAAGAGGGATCCACTCTAATTCTAATTCAAGATCTCCGGATTCAACATTTTGTAGCTTAAGATGTACTTCTTGTTTAACCTTGCCATCCACGATGTTTACAGTGCTATCATTCAGTAGGGCATTATCATCTGATTTTAGCCACTTTCCAATCTGCATGTTACCAAACATTCCAGCATCCCCAAATGCCATTGCAGATGTTATCATAGGCTGGATGTCTATCTCCGCCTCCCCCCATTATATCATCAGCAGAGAATGTATCATGATCATATACTTCCTGCAGTTCGAGATAAAAGAGATGGTCAACAATGGATAACCAAATGAATGCAAAATAAGGAGCAAGGATCTAACATCGCTACAAACAAAAGGTGCATTTACGGTAAATAGTTTCGCAAGTCTCCTAATTTGACATGCATCAAGGAAATGCATAGGCATAAAGATTTCAAAAGAAGGTTTTCTGGGACATCCAAAGTTTATATACAAGTAGAGATCCTTGGCAATTGTTTTGAGGTTCATCATCACACAACTTATACCCATTGCAACTATTTCGATAGACTTCTTTCAAATAGAATTCAACATATACAGAAGGGGAATGCTATCTTTCAGATGGAAAAGAAATTAAAAGGGGAAGGATATAAATAAAAGGGTAAAGACAAAGAAGCACAAAAAAAATTACTCTTCTGCACAAGTAAACTGGCACAGATCAGTTTTGAGATGTACTGACAGTACTTCTTAACTTAACTCCCTGTGTTAGAGAAAAGCATGTAGGAAACAACTACCGATTTACCTCTCTTTTTGAAACCCCAAAAGCTAGTCCTAAGAAGCTCATTTAACAAGGCATAGGGCCACAAAAATCCAACAGTACACAATTCAGAAAGTAGCGAGGACTTAATTGAAATATTTTGAGCAACCAAGAAACATTTTTCCTAGAAAGAATGAATAAGATTAAGCAACGGCAGAGACTCTGACAAAGATGCTGATTAGATAGCAACAAGGTACCAAAGATAACACTCTCATTTTACCACAAATTTCCAACACTACCATTGGTGCCTCAGAATTTCTGCTTCCACATAAGATTTCAATTAGGTATCAAGGTCATTTGTAGCAGTGCACAGTATTCATTTTAACAAAAGATTGAAGCAAATTGAGAACCGAGAAATGCTAAGGGCTTGATACAGATTTCGTTTATCCAAATAGCTTTTGCAAGTCAAACAAGTAGCACAATAAAGCTCAGATATCCTTTTGACTTGATAAATGCTGTTGAGTACAGTACACCGGGAAAAGAGTTCTTACGAATAAAAACACACACGGTATTCTGCCCTTCTGATCGTGTGGAAAATAAAGTGTAATTGACAACGCTTACAATGGAACATCAATTTATCCCTATAGACAAAAGACATGACAAGAAAAGCTACAAGAGTATTTCAGGGAAAAGCTTGTCTACTGATCAGCTTGACTAGGAAAAAAAAAAATTGAACCACCCAAGTTAGTCACGTTAACTGGTTGTTCAAAGCAGTAATAGGATGGAACAGTTCTTGGTTCAAGAACCTAACCATTCAGGAGTGATTGCTAGTAAACTCAAGAACTCTAGTGAACAAAGAAGTAACTTTTCAACCGAAGGGACCCAAAGTCTTCTAATAGGAAAAGCAAATTAAGGGGGGAAGAAAGAAAGTAGAAATTTATGCATTCGAATAGAGTAACACATCTTATGCCTTTTCTTCCTATCATGGGCACTGTGTGATAAACCTGAAAACTTATGATTATCTCATAAAATGCCAGAACTAAAGTATGTACCCATAACATAATACTGCCCGCTGAAGTAATTACATAATTATGATGGATGAATTCTGAATACGGCAACAGAAGCTCATCAAAATTCTACAATAACTTTTAAAAGAGTGTGTATCATTAAATCAGTTACTACATTAGAAACCGCAAGTGCAAACTTGTCTCATAGAGGAGGCAGTTATGCAGAGCAGGAGGTCTTACAAGCTTTCATGTTTGCAACAGTGTCTTAAGGACTAATGAAGTCCAAAATATACTAAATGAGCATGACATTCCATTTCCCCCTTCTCGCATTCTTTTTTGGTGCATGCTGAAACACTGTGACAAGGTGCGCGTAGGTGGGGGCAGTAGCATTTCAGTGTCTCCATGAAATAGGGATCTTATCAGCAGATATACTACGACTACACCCACTCTCAAACAAGTTGGGGTTAACTATAATCCTAATTCATCATTTTTTTAATAACTAAGAAATACCCGAGGACAGGTTGCACACGGTTTGTCTGCATAATCTTGAATGTTATCAGTTCCGGTATGTAGACCAAATAATACAATGCAAGCAAAAGTAACTCGGTGAGTAATAGGCACCCCCCTCTATTCTTCTCCACTAAATACCAAGCTTTTGTCAGAGGCATGACTTGAAACCCAAGATGTGCACCTAATCCGCACATTACAATTAGCTCTTACAAGGAGACCAAAGACATGGAGACTCCTAATATTTCGACATTTAAACTCATCTTAGGAGCAATATTATGCAAAATAAAAGCAAAAAGTATTAGGAGTTCTCTGTATTATCTGTTGATATATTAATCTTTCAGAAGGCTGAAAGACTCTTAAAAAGAAGAGGACCTAAAGTAAATTACTAACATGACTAAAAATATTTTCAACTTATAGGTATCACCTATATATATGTGTGTGTATATCCTTTCTATTATGCCTTTATCTTTCTCTAAGTCTGCATGGATTCCAAGAGACTACATCTTTTGAAACATCCTTTTCCCCATGTGAATTTAGGTCTGACTTGTCCCTTTTAATACTTTCATTCATAATAGTCTCAAACCTACAAACTAATGCATTTGGAGGTCGATGCAAAACATGATCAGATAATCTCAAGCGACCTCCCATTTTATCCTCGATGTTTGCTACTTTCACCTTCAGGGGAATGCAATAAGTTTTAATCTTGTAAAATTAGGTCTTGGGCCTAACTCACACCCCAAAAGCAATCTCAAAGGAAGGAAGATTTGCCAAGTTTTATAAGGAGTCTACCCATCTCATTAACCACCAATGTGGGACTTTTGTCATTCTTCAACACCCCACCTCACGCACAGTGCTTAGCATCTAGTGCGTGGGCTTTTCGGGGGCCCAACATTGAGATGGGTCCTGCTCTGATACCATGTAAAATTAGCTCTTGGGCCTACCTCACACCCCAAAAGCTAGCTCAAAGGAAGAAGGATTGCCCAAGCCTTATAAGGAGTCCACACATTCCATTAACCACCAATGTGGGACTTTTGTCATGCTTCAACAAATCTTATCTAATATTGTATGACTGCACATTCACCTTCGCATTTGCATCTCATCTTATGATATGTTGGACTACAACCCAACATTCACTACAAAACAATTGTTGGTCTTATGATTGTTCTATAGAAATTATGTTTCTTTTGGTAAGCATCCTTCTAGGAAATAACACCATGATCTACATGTCAACCATCCGATTTTAGTTCTATGAGTCACATCTTCAACTATCATTCCATTTTCCTATAACGACGCTAAGTATTCGCCACAATTTGGTCTAATTTCACCTCAATACTCTTCTTATACTAACTGAACTTGCAATGCATATATTCAGTGTTTTACTGATCCTGAAAACATTCAGTTTCCACAGTTCCTCTCCATAGTTCGAGCTTTTGGTTGACACACTTGTCTCGTCAAATAGATATAATAGTCAGCAAATAATATATATATCATGGTACATCATCTTATATTTGTGTCAGATAGCTTATCCATAGCAAGGCGAAACAAGTACGAGTTCAACGTTCATCCCTGGTGTAAGCCTATGGTCATGGAATAAAACATTAGTATCTCCTACACAATTGTACTCACGCTAGTAACGACTCCTCCTTACATGTCCTTTATGGCTTTTATATATTTTAAAGTATGAATTTATTTGCGAACTTCTTGTAGTACTCTATCATATGCTTTCCCGAGATCAATAAACATCATATGGAGATCTTTCTTCCTTCAGCGATAATTTACATTGATCCTCTATGCAAAATAACTCCATTGTAGATCTATTGAGCATAAATCCAAATTGGTTCTCCATCACTCTAGTAGTGTCCTAAGCTACACACCTTTTTTTATAGAGTTCCATCGCAAAATTTATAAGTTTAATGCCATGACAATTTGGACAACCTTGAACATATCCTTTGCTTTTTTTATAAATAGTATTAAAGGTAGTCTTTCTCCACTCATCGAACACCCAACCACTTCTTAATATAGCATTGAATAGCTTGATAACCCATCCTACTCCAATCTCTCCAAGACATGTCCAAACCTCAATGGGATACCATCTTGAACACAAGCTTTTCCAATTCTCATATTTTTTATGGCATCTTCCTCTCTATTGGCCTAATATTATATGTATATAAAATTTCTATCATACACAAATGCATGGTGATCTAAAATTTTATTCACATAGTCGTGTTGACTAGACCAAAATTGGCTCTCCATCTCTTCTTAATCACATTATCTCCAATCAACACTTGTTGAGAATCATCTTTAATACGCTTCACCTTGTTTAACCTATCCTGCTGTAATCGCTCAAGACACGTTCAAACCTCAACGGGATACCATCTTGAACACAAGCTTTTCCAATTTTCATATTTTTCACAGCATCTTCCTCTTTGTTGTCATAATTTTTTTTATGACAAGAAAAATCCGCAACTGTTATCCTTTGGGTGTGCACAAGGTAGCACTCTGCTCCTATGCAATAGCTTGCAAACCACACAAGAGAGGTAACCCATATTAGGAAAACCCGGTGCGACAAGCTCGAACCAGAAGGCAAACCCCTTACTTTTGCTGGTAAGGGGTTTCGAACTTGAGGCCTCCGACATGAAAGTCTCAAGTCCAAACCACTGGGCCACCCCTAAGGGTTTTGTTAATTATGTGTATCTAAAACTACTATCATACACAAATGTATGACGATCTAAAATTTTATTCTTGTAATCGTGTTGAGTTGACCAAAATTGGCCTTCCATCTCTTCTTAATCTCATTATCTCCGACCAACAATTACTGATAATCGTCTTTGATATGGTTGACGTTGTTTCGTCGTTACTCTGTTTCTCTCTCAAGTCGTACTAGTTTACATATTTCTTTTTCCCCTTCTTATGTCCTAACTTTTGAAACAACCCATCTATGGCTTCCCCTCAAGTTTTACTAATAACTTTCCTAGCTTCCCTCTTGGATCCCTTAAACTCTTCAAAGGCCTCTCCTTCTTCAGGTTTGGATAACTTCCTAGAGCATTCTCTTTCAGCTCAAATAACTTTTCCCATCTATTTATTCCAATGTGAATATCCTCATAGTGAAGGTCCTATTTGTGTCAATAAATTATAATTGAAAAATGACAATGGAATTTCTCTCAATAATTATCTCCAGATCTTAAAAATAAATGGTCTCAGAGAATTAAGCACGTATTTCTCTGGATTAGTGTTGCTTCATTGGTTGATAGGAACAAGGGCAGCTCTAGAGTAAGCTAGTTTAGCGTTTGCTTTAGGCACCCAAAATTTTGAGGCCCAAGAATTTTAAATACTGAATTTTATGATTTTATTTTTGCTTGGACAATAATGAAGATTGTAAAAGAATACAAAATTTATAGTCTACTCTTTAACAGAAATATCTTAGAACTTCAAATAAACTACTCAAATCTTCATACTAATAAATAAAGCTTTTACACCAACATCCAAGTTAATGTCTTGTAAACACATGGCTAACATCTTATCAACTTCACTTAATTTTTACTATTATAAATAAAAATATTACTATGTCAAGTTAAATGTTTTATGTCTTTATGAATACTACACTAAAATAATAAGTATGAGAAAATAGAAAAGATAACCCATATTTATTGTTATTGTTCCTTTTTCCTGAATTTGATTATGTATTTTTCTTTTCTACCAGCTTTGTATATCTGTTACTTACATTGACATGACATTATTGTGTATATACTTGACGGCTCTTATTGAATTATTACGACCCCTTAATAGTGAAAAACAATTAACAAAAACTTGCTCACTAAAAAAAATTCAAATAACTGCAATATTTTTTTACAGTCATTTTCATCTTTCTAACACCATTAAGCTCCAGGAATTTATTTATTCAGCAGTTGAAAGTTCAAGCTTAATCATTAAGCAACATATCTAATCTTGTGTAATCAAAGTTCTTGTTTAATCTCCAAACAGAATGCTTATAATTGTATCGTCAATTGAAAAAACTATTTAAATAAAAATCATCACATCAAGATGAAGGAAAAATAAAAAGAAGGAAAAAGTTACTAGACATTGTCTGGGAAAAATATAATAGAATTATTACCAGTTTTACAGCTCCGTAATCATGTGGAACAGAAAGCATTAGTTCCTCATTCCAAATTGGATTCAAATTGCTCTTTATGATGGATGTTTGCACTTTCTGAACAAAAAGAACCAGATAATATAGAAACACAGAATCAACTTACAAGTTAGTTCTTCGCGAGTTTTTATATAAATAAGAGTGCATTATCAAAAGGCCTAATAATTATTTGTCAAGCGTGTACAATATTCTATTTCTATCCCCTCATATAAAAAATAAGGGGAAAAAGACAAGATATTCAATATTCTATTTCTATCCCTCATATAGAAAATAAGAGGAAAAAAGACAAGATTTTCAAAATATAGAGATAACTTTCAACAAATTCTACCACAATTCAATCAGTTAATTAGAGACCAAAAATAAAGATTTTCAATCCCTTCCTTCTCTTCATCTAGAAAATTAAATCACATGTCAGAAAATGACTAACCTGTTTCCCAAGATTCAAAACGACATAAGGATCGCTTGAGAGCATATCTCTGATGGCTAAGTTTGTGCCTTTAATTACTTTAACCTTCAGCATTCCAATAAATTCTACCATGCCTTCCTGTAACCAAATTAAACATTAACAACATAAAATTGATCATGGAAACACGATAAACATTTAATGATATTTTCAACATTATTGAAAAATAATGTCATATGGATTAAACTTCATGTGTGAAGAAGCCCTTTGTTTCAATTTGGTTGTGCTACTTTACTTTATAGTGTGTTTGAAAAGGAATGCCTTTTCATAGTTTGGCTACTCTTTTATTTCAATATCTTGCGGGGCATATATAAGACGGCAAGATTAAAAAGGTATTTTGGTACATTATGCATGTCTTTACTTTCCGACCACAAGATTAAAAGAGCATTTTGGAACATTACACATATCTTGAGTTTAAAACCATAAGACTCAAAAGTCATTTTTATTTTCTTAAATTCCATGTCAAGTCAGACTATGACAAACAAATTGAAACAAGAGAAGTACCAATTCACAACAAATATAATGGTCTCTAACACCCGTCAAGCATCATCCTCGATGCAACTAAAAAAAGGAATGTCTTAGACAACACTAGCACGAATTATTTGACACATCACATGCATGATGGGGATGTTAGTAAGACCTTTGCTTAGGCCCTCAAAATTTTGAGGCCTCAAATTTAATTGGTGGATTTTATAATTTTATTCACTTTAACAATATTAAAATTTGTAGAAAGAATTAAAAAGTACAAATTATTTAATAAAAGACAAAAAGGGAACTTCAAATTAAAGAAAAATCTTCATATTAGTAAATAAAGTTAACTCTTCTCATTATAAATAATAATATTTCTATTTGTGAGCTGTAAGAACACTAAACTATAAACAATTTCAGAAAAAGATTGTCACACCAATTTTTGCATGTCTATGTATAGATAAAAAAAACTATATTAAACAAGTTTAAGGCATCCTAATAAATTTGGCTTTAGAGCACTAATTTATTGAGCCAACCTTGATGCAAGAAGATGTCATAGTGAGATATTTCATTCAGTTTGTCAAAGAGAAGTTATCAAATATTCCATATAAATTCAACATTGTGCAGTAGAGCAGGAAAGAGAATGAATATCGTATTTAGAACTTACAGATTTTTGTGAACTCGAACTCGAAAAGCTGTCAGGAATCTTGTTGGATAAACTTGTTTTGAGAGAACCTTTTTTCTGATTTGACAATATACGCAAGCTCGGTTTCAAGAATTCTTGTCGCTCATACTTAGACCTTGAAAAGAAATGTGGTTACATCAATGAAAACAGGACCAACTAGAAGTCACATAAAAATTGTTCTACGCACCTCACGAAAAAGCTAAAAATTAAAGAAACAAATATATGATGGGAGTCAAGGCTGCTTGATATATGATCAAGAGCAGAAATGTCTAAAAAGTACAATCATCCATAATGTTAGCTTGTTTCCTGGATGCCAATAAATTCTGCTCCTAGTGAAGCATTTAGTAGGATAGTGCTAGATATGAATGTGTCTTATGAATTCATATGGGATTCCTTACTAAACTGTAGTTCAATCTTGACTAACCAAAGGAATTGATTGGAGGACTTAAATGAGTGCAGAGCAGAGATAAGAATTGAAATTACTGGGTAACATGTAACAGTCATGCAAGAGAGGACAGTTACCAATTATGTATAGAATAGTAAGAGAACTTACGAAGTAAAGGTGTTCATTAATCAAATAATTTTTTCTGCTTTTGGTGAGTGATAGAGATGTTTGTTATATCTAATCAGTTATGCTCTTTATAATGTGGTGCCAACTTATTGTACGCATTTCCGTAGAAGTTATGCATGCTAAAAGTTGGTTTGTCAAGGCCTGCTATATATTTAGTCTTCAAACTGAAAGCTTTTATGGAGAGGATTAAAGAGTGGAGCAAGTCAATACAAGGCAATCTGGAGCTGGAAAAACTGATTATTTTCTGCCAACTACCAGAACTAGAGGAGACACGGGATCAAAGGAACCTAAATAAGGATGAAATGTATGAAAGTTGCTTTGGTTGTGGATTTGAGGAGACTGCTAAGCATGAGGAGGTAGTTTGAAGAAAAGATCCAAGATTGTGGTTGAAATATGGTAATATAAAGTAGAAACACTAAGGGGTTGTTCGATGTTACGGGGATGAGAAAGGCAAAGTTATCCCATGGGATTAGCTATCCCACCATATATATCGGATAACTTATCCCGTCAATATAGTACAAATGGTGGGATAAATAATTCTGAGACTAACTAATATTCCTAACCAAATACAGGATAAAATAATCTTGCATTTATTTCGGGATTATTATCCCTCGTACCAAACAACCCCTAGGTTCTTTCATAGAACTGCTAATGCTCACAGGAAATACAGCAATATAACAATATTAATCAGTTGCTAGTAGAAGGAGAAATATGGAAGATCCGAAAGATATTAAAAGGGAGACTCACTTTCTACCAAAACCTGTATAGTAATTCTGAGGAGTGAATACCACAAAGTAATATCAGGGATTGACCCAATCCCTATAATTACTGCAGAGGAAAAAATCAGAGTATGCAAAGTCCTTTTGAAGTACATGAGATATGGAACAGTGTAAAGCCATGTTCCGGAGATAAGGCACTTAGTCTTAACAAATACTCTTACGGCGTTTTATATACAATGTTAGAAGGTGGTTGGAACTGATGTTTTTGTTGTTGTTCAGAATTTCTATGATTGCAGTGTTTTAAAAAAAAAAAAAAAAAAAAAAAAAAAAAAAAACTTGAAGAAGTGGGAGCTAAGAAGTTAAAAGATTTCAAACTTATAAGTCTACAAAATATTTCAAAGTTGTTCACAGAGAAACTTAAAAAAATGGTGCACAAATGGATAGATGCTCAACAGATGGCTTTCATTAAAGGTATGCAGATTATGAATGTTATTCTCATTGCAAATGTGTAAGGACGCTAGGATAAAAACAATAAACCAAGGATTATACGTAAGTTGTTACTCCCTCTGTTTCAATTTGTTTGTCTTACTTTTTTTTTTCAGTCTGCTTCAAAAAGAGTACCGCACTTTATATTTAGTAACATTTTACACTCAACATTCTACAGGCATATCAAGACCACAAGATTCAAAGGGCATTTTGGTACATCTTTAGTTTAAAAACACAAGATTCAATATGATGTCCTTATTTCCCATTCCTACAAGTGTATTGAAAAGAATAGATGCACTAAGAATGAACTTCCTGTGGCAAGTTAACAGTTATAACAGGAAATTCCATTTGGTTAAATGGGATTCTCAAACATCTAGAAAGAAGGGGAACTTGGACATAGAAACTTGAAAACTCAGAATCAAGACATGATGATGATATGATTATGGAGGTTAGCTGCAGAAGAACATCATTATGGAAAGATGTAATCAAGGTAAAGTATGGGACGGAGAGAAATGGACAACCAATTTTTTGAATGGCCCTTATGGGATCGGTCTCAGGAAGTCCATCTGAATCGATGTCCTAAGTTCATAAACAAATCCAGCTTCAAATTAGGGAATGAAATGAAACGCCTTTTGGGGAAGACAGTGGGCTGCAAAGATCAATGAAGCAGTTGTGTTTCTTAATATCTATAATTTGATTAAACAAGCAGATGAGAGGTATGGACAAACCAAGGATGGAACTTCAGCTTCAGAAGACTATTAAATGATGGCGAAATTGGCAGGTTAACAGAATTATGAAATACCCTGGAACAATTCAAAGGGACTTCTGCTACTGATTGTATGAAGTGGCAAAAATCTCTGTAAAGTCTGCTTATAAATAATTCAAACATCAAATGATTAGATAGGTTGTTAGGTATGTTGCTTGGACTCTCCGAGAGGTATGATTATAATGTTGCCACACCCTTGTCGTATCCTCCAGAAGTGCACTACTTTGGAGTATTAAACATGCACCCATTAACATTTTTTAAGAGTTTGAGCAACATAGGCTTTTAGCCTTGGTAACTGGTATGGAAAGACAAAATTCCAATAAAGTTGCTTGCTTTACATGGATGTCGGCAAAAGAGGCAGTCTTAACATAGGACAATCTTATTAAGAGGGAATACCTATCATGCTCCAGATGTTACTTATGTGGAGAGGAGACAGAGACAATCAATCATCTCATTTTGTATTGTAGGAAGACAGACCAATTATGGAAGATATTTATCAATCTAAGGGGAATCATGTGGACTATGCAAAGGAGAATACCTGAATATCTAGCATGTAGGAACATATATGGTAATCTCTCCAGTCAGAAAGAGATGGGGGATTGTCTCAACTTGTATTTGGTGGACAATTTGGAAAGAAAGAAATCAATGGTGCTTTGAAGATAAATGCTACTATACCAAAGCTGAGACAAAGTGTCTAGTCCTTTTCTATTTCTGGCATAAACAAGAGTACCTAAAAGATCTTGAATATATTTTTGATGTTTTAGAATCATTGTAAGAAGAAAAAGGATTGGAATCCTTCTTGTATGCAATACTGTTGCTGTGGGAACTGCAAATATTGTTGTGTGCAGTCGGTTTTATGTATATACATATGTTACCTTTCCAAAAACAAAAGTCTCGAAACTTCTTTACTCCTGCAATGTTTTGTATTTTTGAGATGTGACCCAGTGGACTTCTAATTTTATTTTTGAGATGTGAACCAGTGGACTTTAAATTTTGCTGAATTTCTTAGACAAGCGGGACAATTTAACTTGCATGTGGATTATAGCATGATAGTAACCAAAAGGATTCAAGAATAGCATTATGGATAAGGCCGAAGAGTAGAGAGTGAAGGAAAGTTATGGATGGAAATTCAAGATGATGGGAGCAGTATTGAACAGCAGGAAGTCCTTGTTTAGGAAGACACATACCCATACCATCTCCAATCCCCACAATATTTTACCAGAAAACTGACAGAGCAATCAATAAGGAAAAGCTCGTGAAGACTGATATCCAGTGATACAAATTGCTTCAAGAATTAAAGATGAATAGAAAGAACAACACTTCTACATTTGACCTAACCTAATGAATTTAGAACGCTGCTCATGGCTGGCATCTGGTCCTGGCTTTGAAATTCCTTCAGGAATATAAGCTTCATAGATTGAATTTGCTGAAGCATTACCTCCAACCTCAACCATTGCATCGATTTCATCATCAGACCATTCATCCAATGTCACAGACAAAACCTGCAACATCATATTCATATTAAGGAGGGGGAAAGACATCAGAATTTGTATTAACAAGAACAATATTGCCATTTCCCGTGCAAGGAAAAATGCCTATAAAAATATGGATCTACTCATGACAATTTCAGAGATGTAGCATGACTTTTGGAAGAGAACCTTGCTAAGGTGTGTGTCCTTGTCACCCTGCTATGTATTAAGTTAAAGGAAACTGAGAAATTTAGTGCTTTACTGATCCTAGTCTAGACTTAAAAACAAACGGTATCTGGGGATAACAGAATTTTTCAAGCCAATATAACTCTCTGTACTTTAGAAAGATTGGCATCATAAAGGACAAAGGGAACAAATACTTCACCGTTTGGCAGTTCAAGGCTAGAAGAACTTGGTGATGTGCTATCTTGGTAATGGTTATATAAACAATCTATATAGAATTTGGAACATAAGAACATCAGTGTGCAGTCAATTATGAAGGCATTGGGGAAAAGAAGATACTCCCTCTGTCCATTTTATGTTGCATCCTTTTCTTGTTGGTCCATCCAAAAGAGATTGTCATCTTACTCTAATTGGAAACAATTTAACCTTAAAATTCTCCTTTTACCCTTTAATGAAATGATTCTCAGCCACACAAGTATCTAATAATGATTTTAGACCACAAGTTTTAAAAGTCTTCCCTTTTTACTTAAACATGTGCCACATAAAATGGGACGGAGGGAGTATTAGGTTGTCTGCCTAGGAAAAGTAAATCCATAGAACTAAGTTGCATACGTATCTCAAATAAGAAAGTTTATTTCAAGCAGTAAATCATGGTCAACTCTGAAGAAAAGAAGAAAATACAGACAGCAAATGGCCAAGAAAAACTTACTTTTGAAATGTGAGTTCCAAGGCTTCTGTGCACACCACAGCATTTTAAGCATATGAAAACGCCAATATTGGTCGACCTGGATTAATGAATACAATGCAAGCACAATACAATTAAGGGAGAGTAATGGAAGGAGGAGAAAGTTATTCTGAGATACTTGGAACAGAAACGGCCAGGAGGATATCTTTGACCAGGAAAAGAAAATGACCTTCTACCTTGTCACTTATGCTCTTTTTCTTAAAAGTAGTTTTCCAGAACAAGAGGGAGATAGAAGTCTAGAGCAATTGCACACAAGTTACTAAACAAAATATCTTCTAAGGGTTAAGCAATGCCATCCTCTTCCGAACCGTCTCAACTGAACCTGATTAAAGGGTTAGGTCAACCAAGAGGTTGGACCGAACAGACCTGATAAGAGGGGTGTGGAACCAGTTTATTTACCAAAAAAAGGTTTCGTGGAAGTCAGTGAATTTGAGGTTTTTCCTCTTCAACAACTTATTTTTTAAGTAGCATTTCTATTTAATTCTTATTCTTTTAATACTTAAAAAATTAGTTTAGAAAAAAAATTGAAAAACCTAAAAATTAACAGCCATCCCTAAGACCATCTGACATAATGCTAGGGTATAGATCTCAAACGAACCACCCTAAGGAATTCAACAGGAGGGGCTCAAGGGCCTAAACGGACGGTCCTTACCAAGAGAGAGACGAGAGAGAAAATCAATTGCTATCCAAATTTCAACTGCTTATTGGAAGCAAAAATTCCAAATAAACATACATCTAGAGTTAGTTTCACTAACTTGTACTCATATAACTTAAGTGTTCAACTAAACCAATAAATGAATTAGCAGGGGATATAACAAACTCATAGAGCAGTTTCTATCTAACAGAGGATCCTTACAAGATCTGGCACTTGTTACTATCATCAGTTTACGAGGTCAACATAAAAAACAGCATCCGACATTCAGTAATTTGTTATTTTACATACCCCCAACTTTGGCGAAATGTGATATCAAAACTTTAAGCAACTTCCTCATGAAGCTAGCAACTCAACAACAACAACAACAACAACAACAACAACATACCCAGTGAAATCCCACAAGTGGGGTCTGGGGAGGGTAGAATGTACACAGACCTTACCACTACCTCATAGAAGTAGAGAGGTTGTTTCCTGGGAACCCTCATCTCAAAAACCCATACGCAGAATAAACTAGATATGACAAAAAGTAATAGAAAGGGGAAAGCAAGAAGAAAAATTAAAAAATTAAAATTTTTAACACATAAGCAACAAATAATGACACACATATTATAAAACACTACTACTCCTCTACCCTACTAAGCCCCATGACTAGGTAACCACCTAACCCTACCAACCAATTAGCCTACTACTCTAATACGCGACCTCCACTTCTTCCTATCTAGGGTCATGTCC
>DF358570.1:27222-79496 GCA_000787875.1 Solanum virginianum
CATATAGAACCGAACTTAATCCTCTATGATACCCTATCAATATATATATACCCTATTGGTATATCATACAAGGTGGGTGTTGACGATATCATGACATCAACACGCGAATTTTAATAGTGGGAGCATAAAATGTAAAGGGGTATATAAATATAAATAGTTTGCATTAAAGGGGCATGAACTTAGTTTTTCCTTGTTTTTTTACCTATAACATAATAAATTGGCCAATTCATGGACTAATTTAGTGTGCCATACACAACAACAACCACAACATACCCAGTGAAATCCCAATTTAGTGTGCCATATGAATCATTAAAATTAGAATAGATGTCATAATTCAAATTATTAATCACATGAGAAACACGTGTTAAAGGTCATGTGAGAGGCACATGCATTTTTACTTCAATAGAAACACCGTGAATTTATTATGAAAGGGATTAACGAATATTAGGTATTCTTCATACTTTTGTACCCAATAATTGTTCTCCACTGATTCTCTCCTTGCTCCTTCTAGATCAGTCATCTTTTTTCCCATATATTTTAAGCTCATATTCATGGTGTATGTTATTTTCTATTTATTATTTTGATATTCTTTTAATTACAATTATAGTTGTTTGTCTATTTTTTAAAATCAAATTTGGGCCAGAGGCCTATTTTATTTATTTAAGAAATAATAAAATAGTTCGGGGCAGGCAGAAGCCCAATATATTTTGACCCTTCATTATGTCGATTTCATCGACTAAAAAGAGATAACCAAAGGACAAAGCGGGAAAGTAAAGGACAAAAGGAGTAACCTAGGGTTACTTTCCTATTCCTAGACTTTGAGACCATCCACCGCACTATATGTTTCCTTGGAGCCCCTCCACAACACGTGCTTTCCTTCACTTCTGGGTGTCTAACTACCTTCACAAGGGCCTGGTGATGGACATCTTCTTCAACAATCAAAGGTAAATAATAATCTTCATCCTTCTTAGCTATTATTTTTACCTCCTTTTGACTCTGTCTCCTGTTAGGTGTAAAATCTGGTGTTCTGTGTATAGAAAAGAAGAGCGAGGACCAAACCACTATGTCAACCATTTTATTGTGTAGGTCCCTTTTCATCTCTGTCTATTTGGTGCTTCCCTTGTCATCACTGTACTCGTCTGTGCCTTGTCTATCCTTTAGTAAGCCCCAAGGAGAAGAGGAGTTGCTTAAGAGGCTGCTACTATGGTTTGATCATGGACACATATGCTCAATCCAATCATGACTCTTCCCCTTTAACTGGTTATGAACTTTTTGAGAGTTAAAATGTATAGGAGTAGCTATCTTTTGTGATGTGAAGATTCCTGTCCTGTTCTGTAGATAGTCCTGTGTCTAAATATGGCCCATCTGTAATTAGACTTGAAAAATCTTATTTTTGTTGTTACTCCTTGATTGATTCGTATAGAAGGAAACATGCACTTGTTTGTATTTAATATTTTCCTTGCCATGCTTGGAAACTGATAAAAATTTGTATAAATCTGCTTTGACTCTGACTGAACTGTTGTGCCTGCTATAAAAAAAATTTGCCAACTGGTTTGCTTTCCTGAATGTATGCATGATTTGTACACTGCATGTCTCTATCATAGTAAATATGTGCTCAACTAATTCTATTATTTCCCAAAGAATTTTCCAATTTTTGACTAGTATGTTCCTTAGGCTTAGTGAATTAGTTTTTAGGACAATGTAATGAAATCCATGAGATGTAGCATATACTAGAGCCTCTTTGATGGCTCTAGTTTCTACTATCATGTTAGTCCCTACCATTATGTAGTTTGATTTTGTGTACACTAGACCACCTTGGGCATCCCTAATACAAAACCCATTGTAACACTAACTTGGGTTTCCTTTGCCAACCCAGTCAGTATTACATTTCACCCAGTCAGGGTGAGGGGGTTTCCAACTCACTAGTATAGACTGCAATGTGGGTCTGTACTTCTGTAATATATCAAAGCACTGTGACCACTCCGTAGGCAGTCTTCTCCATCTTGGAAAATATATCCTTATTAATTGCTGGATTGATTTAAAGTAATTCTTCTATAGCTGCCAGTAGTTTGTCCTTTTATTGTGCCTTATTCCATTTCCTTTTTTCCAGAGCTCCCAAATTAAGATAGCCAGAATTGATTTTAGGATCCCTTTAGTCGTCAAGTTTGTAGTGACTTTTCACCAGTCTCCTATTATAGTAAATAGGTTCCTTCCTTCCACCTTGGATCCTGCACATGAAACAAATTTTCTCCATAGCTTTTGGGCTGTTAGAAATAAATGATGTAGGCTTTCTTCAATTCCATCTTCACAATATCTACATTTTGAGACTATGGGGATTCCTATATTTTTCAAAATGTCATCCATAGGGATTCTCCTCTTAAAAGTCCTCCACATGAAGAAAGCAATTTTATTTGGTATCCCTTTCACCCATATGTGGTTGGCCCACTCTACAACCCCCCCTTTTATATCTCAACAGCTCATATGCTGATTTTACTTTGAAGTTGCCATCTGGACTAGCCATCTACCAAGCTTTATCATTGGCTTCCTTATCCCCAAGCTTAATATCAGTTATAATGTGATCAACCAAATCCTTTGATAGATTGTCCTTTAGTGAAGTTTCATCCCTGGACTGTTCATTGATGAAATGCCTCACTTCCACTTCTTCCTCTTGTGCTAAGACCCCTTCCAAGTAATATAGATCCCCACACCTGGTCTAGTTATCAAACCAAAAGCTTAAATTACCACCCTTTATTTGCCACCAGATGAAAGGTTTTATCTCTTCCCTGATCTTAAGCATGCTTTTCCAGACCTGTGATACTCCTCTACTGGTCACAAAGCTAGGGTGCATCTTCCTGAAGTATGTATTCCCCATGTAGATACACCAAAGAGATCCTATTGAGGTTCTAAAATTCCACCAAAGTTTGGCTATCAAAGCCTTATTTAAATAAAATAGGGATTTGAAGCCTAGTCCACCCTCTCTTTGTGCCAAGCACATAGAGTCCCAATCTAACCAGTGTCTTCTCCTTTCTGCCTAAGAGTTACCCTAAAAACATCTAGCAAACATCTGATGCATTAAGTTTATGACACATTTTGGAGGACTCATGGCAGGTAATAGATGAAGGGAGATAGATTGGAGAACATGCTTGATGAGAATAATCTTTCCCCATAAGAAAGGAATCTATTTTGCCAGGAGAAAATCTTTCTGGATATTTTCTTATTAATTTCCTCAAAATAATCCTTTTTGCCTCTACCATAGCATACTAGGCAACTAAGATAGGTAAAAGGAAAGTTACTTACTTGACTCATGTCAACTTTCTCAATTTGATAGTACAAATCAAAGAAGTTTTTTCATGAAGATAGAAAAAACTCTTAGATTTATTTATCAATTGACCAGAGATGTCTTCATAGTTCCTTAATACTTTTATCATTTTGATAATGTCCTCAGAGCAAAACAAAATAGTATCATCTGCATAAGATAAATGATTTATCTCCTGACTCCATTTTGACATTCCATACCCTATGAACTCCCTATCCCCATGCAAACTATTCAATCCTCTTGACAAGACCTCAACTGCTATTATGAAGAAAGTTGGGTATAAATGATCTCCCTGTTTTAATCCTCTTATTGACTGAAATTGTCCATAAGACTGTCCATTAACTAATACTAAATACTAGTTGTTTGATAGTAACCTCCATACCATATCTATTAGCACTTTTGAGAAGCCAAAGTTTCTCATCACCTTTGTTAAGAAAATCCTAGATACTCTGTCATATGCCTTAGGCATGTCAAGTTTAACCACCACATTGACTAGTCTGTTCCTCTGTTTATGTCTTTGATTATTTCTTAAGCTAAGAGTACATTTTTCATAATGCTCCTATCCTTCACAAATCCAAACTGATTTGGAGAAATGAATTTAGGCAAAACCATCATAATCCTTTCATATACTACCCTTGATACTATTTTATTTAGGAAACAACTAACACTAATTGGCCTCAAATCTGAAAAGGTTTTTGGCATATCCTCTTTGGGGATTGGTACGTAATTGGTATAAGTGACGGATCTAGGGAGTTCATACCCACATAAAAAGCTTTCGCTGCTCTCAATAAGTCTTCTGCCACTATTTTCCAGCACTTCTGAAAGAAATTTCTTGTGAATCCATCTGGTCCTGCAACAGTATCTCTACTGCGGTCAAATATTACCTTCTTTACTTCCCCCATTTCTAGAATCCTCCCCATTGCTCATTTTCATCATCAGTGATTAACTTGGGGATGTGTTTCAACATGTCCCAATCTTGGTTACTATTCTCTTCGCTGAATTGAGCCTTAAAAAACTCCACTATCCTTATTCCAATATCTAGTGTAGTACTAACAGCTAACCCTTGATAATCTATTATCTTCCTTAAAAATAGTTTCTTCCTTCTTCCCGGGACATATTAATGAAAGAACTTGGTATTTCTGTCCCCTAGAACAAATTAGTTCATCCTAGACTTTTGCTTCTAGAAATCCTCTTCTAGTTTGAGATATCTCCTCAATTCTGCCTCCACCTTGTGTAATTAGGCCCTATTTTCAAGAGTTGGGTCCAGCTTGAATTGTGTTTCTTTCACACTCAAAATGTCCTCCATAGTGGCATTTTTGATAAAGATGTTACCAAATTCAACTTTGCTCCACTCCCTCAGTCCCTTCTTCACATTCTTGAGTTTTGCATGTAACTCCAAAAAAGGATCACCCATGAAGTCCACATTCCAAAATTTTCTTACCACTGATGTGAAATCCTTGTGTTACACTAGATGTTTTGGAACCTGAATGCCCTGATGATTTTATCCTCCTGTGTTTTACATACCAAGTGTAGGGGCGCGTGATCCGACCCCTATCTAAACATATGTTCTACTTCAGTGCTGGGAGAAAATTCTAAAAATTCAGAATTTACCAACACTCTATCCAACTTTTTAAATATACAAGCTTCATTAATTCGTGCATTCCACCACGTGAAGGTACTCCCAGTAAAGTTAACCTCAGATAGTGCACAATTATTAATGCATTGTGCAAAATCCAAAAATTCTTGCTGGGTAAATTTTTATCCCCCCATTTTTTCCTCCTCATGAAGAATCACATTGAAATCTCTCCCCACTATCTAAGGACAATTAGATGTGTCCCCTTTCTCAAGCTCCTCCTATAGTTCCAGTCTCTCCAAAGCAGTGCATCTCGTATACATTGCAGTGATAAAGAATATCTAATTATTTTGAACTAATTTAATTGCAACTTGTTGAACAAAATCCTTTATCACAGTCCCCTCCCATTCATTTCTTCAAAACAACCACATTTTGCCGGAGCAGTTTGCCATTGCATGGTCAAATTCTATGCTTTTTTTGTATTGATCTATTACCCCAAGTTCCTGAAATGGTTCCATAAGGACAATAAAGGAATAATGATGTCTTCTATTTAAATCTATCAACCTCCCAAATGCATTTTGGGTGTTGACTGATCTAATATTCCAGAACATAGCTGTGTCAATCATTGATCACAAATAACTGTCTTCCCTCTTCTACTCCTTATTGTCACTTAAAGTGGCATTCCTTTCTTTGTTTTGAGGCTGTTACTATGCCTAGGAGATAAATCCCTTGCATTACTTATGTGCTGGATGTTATGCTCTAGCTCATATCCCTTTTCTAGATCTATGGCCTCTATTAGATCCTTGTCATCATCCCTTTGATCTGTCCCTTCTGCACTGTCCTCCTTATTCATTGTCACCACTTTCTCTGTAGGATTCTTTTCCTAGGGTAATTGGGCCTAATTTTGACCTCCAATTTCTTTAGTGGTATTTGAAACACTGTTTGCTAATTGGGGGTCCTCCATACCTTCACTAACATTCATTTTCGCTATCTGTGAATCCCCTTTTATATTGACACTTAGACTTTGTTGCTTCTCTTTTAAATTACCTGATCTAGCCCCTTGAGGACTCTCCTTATCTTTTGGGTCTGGTTTCTTGGTTGTACTTGCTTGATCCTTATTCAACACATCCTTCCCCCTCTCCTTTTTCTTGAAGGTACCTTCCACCAATTCCTTGGTAAGGATTGGTTCCTTCTCCGGAGCTTTCTCCTTGCCTTGCTGACCATTATCGACTTCTTTTACAAATGTGCCAAATTTGTTTTTGGTTGACACATTCCATTAATACTGTGGCTGGTTCCTCTGTCCCTGTTGGGGCTTCCTTCTACATGTCTTTCTCCTTGGCCCAATAAAGTCTTCATCCCCAAAGTTGACTTCTTCTGTCTGCCCCTTATCCCTGTTCTCCACCTTATTTTCCTCCTTTGTGTTATTTGCCTCTTTCTTCTTTTTATCCTTATATAGTTCTGGATGTTTGACATAGAATTGGTCCTCATCATGCCCCTAAATCATACACATCTTGTAATATTCCGGTACGTAATCATATCTAATGCAGATCCACTTTTCCATCTAATCTTCCCCTCCATTTTTAACACAAATTTTTATTCTTTTTGGAAATTCTTTTAGCAAATCAACTTCAACCTTAACCCTAGCACAACTGGGCCTCATTTGATTCCTGGTTGCTAGGTCTACTTGTAAAGGCTTTCCCACAACAGCAGCCAACGAAAAAAATGCATCTTCTCCAAAAAAAAGTTAGGTGGGAGAGCAGGGAAGGGAATCCATGCAATTGTAGTGGATTTCTCTTTCTTTGAATTGAAAAGCGGATCCCATTTAATGTCCTAATTAGATACGTCTTATTCTTGAACGTAATTTAAAATACAAGTTTTGATAGGTGATAGATGTAGTCTTCTAATAACGTAGCCCTAATCAAAATGTTCTTCTTACTGAGTAACCCAATCTTGGATTCTCCTTTCTGTTCAAAAAATTTGGGGATCAATCTTCTTAGTTTGATAATATCTAGCTAGCCAAGCAAAAATTTTCCAATGACAACGTATTGGAGATTTTCTTTGACTACCATCTGGTCCATTTTTGATTTTTTCCACTAAATAATGGGCTCCCCATGAAGATATGTAATTGTCTTCCTATGGATCTCCTTTGTAGACGCATTCGCTGGTCTCAGAAGGTAGCATACGATACAGGACTGGTGAAAGGTAGACCAGTCCCAATTTGAGGCTGGTGAATGGCAGGAGTAGCCATAGAATGATGAGCAAAAGTAGCATTTGACGACAGTAGGATTAGGGTTTAGAGAGCATTTTTTGACGAAAGGAAAATGAGAAATAATTGTCTGTCTATTTCAAATAATATATTATTCTTTTTTTCAAACTATTAGTATGTCATGTATTTTCATACTATTCATTGAACTTCACCTGAGATCATAATAATTGGTATTAACTATTTCATTGGATTCTACCAAAAAAAGTTTTTCATTGGTATTAATTAATTAACTAATTTTAATTAAGTATTGTGATCATGTGTATTTTGTTTAACTTATTTTATTTTTTTAGTTTGGATTTCTTAATTTTTATTTTTGATTCTTTTTTTGAGGTTAGCTCCTTCAATTGGGTAGATTTTTTTAATTTTATATTTAGGAGTGGATTTTAAATTGTTAGGAGTAAAGAAAAGAAAAGACCTTTTTGATCGAGTCGGTATAAGCATATTTAGACTTGAATTTTAGTAGTACTTTTCTGTTAGTGCATGTGAATTAATACAATAACGAATATTTTGACATCTAGTCTCATAAGTGTAACTCTGTATATAATTTTTCATATTGTAGTTCACTATGACTTTGTCAATCTTAAAAGTAGATTCAATTTGTCTTGATTGATATTTGTGTTATGTAAGGTGAGGGTTTCTTGCATAATTAATTTTTTGTATCTTAATCTAAAACTTTCCCAACATATTATTGAAGAAAAATAAAAAGTGTTGCTCTGTTATAAAATGATGATAGAATTTTTTTGGGTATATCTTATGAATTTTAGTATTTTCAGATATTATACCACTACTGTCCCAATCCAAGCTAGGCCTAGATATGACACTGCAGTTGGAACTTCAAAGGATCCCAACCAAATCTCTCATCATACATAGCATACATATGGTAAGTAAAGATATTAAAAGGATCACAGAGCGGAAGGTAAATTTTATGGTGGAATCTCAAAGAAAGGAAAGTAAACTCAAAGTAACCATGTGTAACACTTGATAAAATTATCGAAATACCCCTAGAATGGAATCATGCGCATAACACGTCTTCCCAAACTCTGATGAAAAATCAGAGGTCAAATTTGAGATCAACACGAAAAATTGAGTGGGAAAATGGTCTCGATCGGATTTTAGAGTGAGTGAGTCAAAAAATAAATTTTCGTAATTAATTCTGAAACAGTGTATCTGTGAGTCATAGAGTGACCAGTCAAAAGATAATTTTTGGTAATTAATTCCGAAATGGTGTTGGTGCATACCCAAGGTGTGATGCGCTAGGGACATAGACCTACACTTATATATTTTTTTAATTCTTTTGACGAAAATTGGAAAAATCAATCGAAAAGCAATTTAGCAAAAATTACACATAAAATGCATTTGACAAATGCAATTTGTGTGTATTTTCATAGAAAAATAGTTTTTCGACATGTTTTATGTTTTTAGTCAAAAAATGTACTTGTGTGCGCAAAGTCCACGATCAAAATAGGTCATTTTGGGTATAAAAAAGGATTTAAACCCCATTCCTAAGCCATTCTAAATACTTGAAAGAGAGTAGGGCTATGGAGGAGAGAAAAAGAGCATAGAATTGAGGAGATCGAGGAGGATTTTTAAAGGTTAATTGTTGATAGCTTCATCCCAGGTATGTAAGGCTACCTAAAGTGTTGTACTTTGTTCATCCATGCCCCTTGTCTACTTGAGTTAAGATCATGAGTATAAATTGCATGTTTTAAAACCCATGGTCCTTGAGTTTTAATTTCTTGTACAAGATTGAGTTTCTTGAATATATTTGAGTCAAAATATGAGTTGCACCATTGTTACTTTGAAGAATGAATGTATTTCACCTGATTGATACATAAAACCTAAACTTAGCATTTTCCTTGCTTAATGATTTAAATAGAAATTGTGAACCCAACCTTTTAAACTAAGTAATGTGAACCTGAGAAGTATGTTTTCTTGCTTTATATGTGCATGTAATGAGTATCTATTATGTCGTATATGCTGAGCATGCTAATATGATGTCACTTGACGTAATTCATGAGAGTCTTGTATGATGTGGATTAGAGTCTTGAACTACATTGCATGGACAACAATCCTGAGTTATTGAGTCGTCGAGTAATTGAGTTGAGCTACTGAGAACTGAGTTGACTTGTCTGAGATGAGTCGAAGAGATAAGTTGAGCTAATTTCTATGAGCATGTTTTAGTCTTGGAAGGAGTATTGAGCACTGAGATGGGCGACTAAAAACCACCCTAGAACTATGTAGCCAGTGTAGGATGGTAGCGTAGGATAATTCTGGTGGCCCAAGTCCCCATGGAGGGACACTCTTTTAGGATTTGAGAGAGAGGTAAAGGTTGGCATGTCCTTTTTCATGGTAAGTTAAGGAAGGGCGACACAACAATGCCATATTCATTTTATATCACCAAAACTCATAGTTGTGAGAGTTATGTCGGTTAGAGAAACTTCCAAGCAACGCTTGAGTTGAGCATATCCTGATTTTTGAACCGAGTTGCATTTAAATACTAAGTCTATTTCTAAAGTATGATTTCAAACTTAAAAAAACTTGCATGATTTCTTGAGTCGAGTTATGGGATGAAGAGTTGAGCCTTGAGTTGAGTTGTTGATTAGTTTGAGCCTTGTCTATTTACTTTAGTCCATTTACATACCGTACGTTCCACGTACTGACCCCACTCGGTGCTGAATCATTTCATGATGTAGAGACATATGATAGAGGACTTCAGCAGATGCACTGTTAATGTTCAGAGTTCCTGAGTTCCAGAGATGGTGATCCCTCCTTATCTTCGGAGGAGCCATTTTTTTTACTATGTATTCTACTTTTCTTAAGTTGGGTAGCCATGGCCTATCATGGTACAATCTAGATGTTAGAGGTAAAGGCTTCATAAACATTAAGTAGAGGATGTGGAGTATTGTCCCTTTTCCAACTTTTGTTTTATTGAAAATTCCTTTTAATATATAAAGACTGAGTTATTTGATTACTTTACGATCTTTTCTTTGAGTATTTTTATTCTGTTGTTGAGTATGAGGTGACGATGAGGCCAAGTGGTTCGCTTGGGAACTAGCAATAGTCTCTGAGTGCCGGCCATGCCTCGGGACCTTATTACTGGTGTGAAGAGCTCCACATCCATAATAGGGAGGCTATAGAACATTAGGAATTATCTCACTTCTTTCTATTCCAAATTTATGTAATAGAGTTAAACTCTACGAACACTCTCTTCTGATTCATGCGCTGCTCTAAATCTTTCGACTATGCCTCATTCACGAGGTGATAGAGATAGTAATGTTTAATCTTTTATCGATGATATCCCCCAGAATAGGTAATCAGAATGGTAGAGAGACTGCACTAGGCTTGAGAGAAGCCGACTAATGTGCTAAGTTGATTGACTAGAAAGAGTATACTATAGCCCATATGAATTGTGCATTTGCGTTAGCTCTAGATATGCCCATTCCCTTTTTTTTTTCAAAACTTGATCAAGATGTTACCCATAAGAGAGAAACTTATGTCTGTAAAGAGTTTAATGTTACTACATGAGAGAGTGATATGTGAGGTCCTATAAACCCTGAGTAGAATTGAGTCATCCCCGGGTTATAATGATGATAATGGAAAGAAAGGGACAAGATAGCAAGCGCGATAGCTGATTGAGGCTTGTAGTTAGATTATATACCTATTCGATAAGTAATGAGGTGATGAGTCGATTTCCATAAGTTTGACGGAAGAGTCGTAAGTACCCTATGATTTTCATGATAAGATATAGAGGAAGTGTTATTGTTAGAATGTGATAGAGCATTCTCAGAACTAGGGAGAGTTCTATGTTGATGTGTTCTGGTATTTATATTGTAAGGATGAGAGGTAGATATTATATAGGGGAATGAAGTGCTTTCAATGTGATAGATCTAAATTAGTCTTATGATTTTAAGTGAGAGCTCGTGAGACTCATTGAGTTATTAGCTTAGTCAGATAAGGAGATATGATTGAATAGGTGAGTGGTACTGAGTTATGAGAAAGGGATGTGTTGATTGAATACTCGCTATGAAATTTTAGTGGGCTTATGTTCCCTAAATTTTTACCTAGTAGTTGTAAGTTGGTATTAGAGAAGTGTGTGATAGATAAAAATATTATTACTAGACCCTAAGCTTGAACTTTTAGGAGTAGTGTTAAAGAGGAGATAACATCATGAGAGTGACAGTCTTATTTAGAGATTTGCTCTAAGAGGCTTGCCATAGTGTATGTTCGAGATGAAGACGTTGATTTGTGAAGAAGTGATGCTATGGGCAGGGTACAAGTGCCTCTTAGGCAAGACGAGTGAGACGAGAATAACTCAATAGATAAAAAGAGGCTTGAGATACTATCCATGATTGTGTAAAGATGTGTAAAGCTCTAAGTTATGACTACTATAAGAATCTAGATAGTTTATTTGAGTTGTCAATATGGAGTAAGCTGATGTAAGCATTTTGTGTCATCCCGAGCCACTAAATTGATGGGGCTTATGGATAGATGATGATATTTTTTCATTATAGTCGAAGTCTTATACAAATGAGTTTATAGGAGTACAAAAGTTGAGTATTAGTAGGCAAAAAGAAGAGGTTAGATTGTAAGAGTTGTGAAAAGTGGTTATGTATGCCATTAAGAGTAGCAAACATAGAGGGAGAGTTCCATAGAGACAAAAGGAAGCTAAGAGTGATATCGTTGGAGATAGTCTAAGTAGCTAGTCATATGTATGTGACTATAACATAACAGAGGAGTTTAAGACATTTTTGTAGATAGTGATTTCTTGATCGTGTGGAGGTATAGTCTTATAGCCTAGTAGAGGAAATTGATTCGCAAACTTAGAGAGACAACCCTTGATCTAAGGGGCAGATGACGTGAGAAATTGAAGTAGATCTTGAGTTTGATAGAGATGGGCTGATCAAGATGAGACATCAATTCTTGTCATATCATACATTCCTTATTCTTCCGTTGAGGTGATGCTCTATTCCCATCTGATATATGACTACTATGCCCATAGCCTAGGCCCTCCTATCAGTTATCGATGTCATTCATATTGAGTTATGAGGATGAAAAGGATGAATTCATTCATTAATTTTGTTCCTACCCCATTGATCTAAGAGTTTCCAATCCTATATTGAATGAGATGTGACCTGAGTTTTACACTACGTATAGTTCTGTTAACTCAGAGTGAGTGTTGATAGATGAGGGAGATTGTACTTCATTATGAATCTTCCCAAATAAGATTTATCGATTTAATCATGCTAATAATCTTTATTCTAAGTTTTTTGAGTGATCCTATCTTGCCAGTCTCGATAGAAGTGTTGATGATACTAGAGAAGTGATGGTTGATGGGAGAGGTTGAGAGTTATTCATTCTGATGTCATCAGATGTATGCACTGACCTTTAATATGTCATGCCACTATTGATGGTAAGATGTAGAGTGTTAAGTTTGGGACATAGAATCATGCTTATTGTGCATGAGGAGTAGGAGTTAAGGTTTCACCAAAGGGGGAGACAATGAGTTCCTCCAAGTCCAAATTGTGATGCTAACAGTAGTAGACTGAGGGTGAGGGTAGATGAGAAGGAGTGAATGTATCCTTATTATGACATTGGTGTGGTACTTGTATCATGTAGGGATAGAGATAGTGAGAACGAGAGAGATGAGACGTTATGATAGGCAATAGATAGGTAAAAGTATGATGGTGTGTCTTTGAGAGGGAGCTCAATGAATGATGGAGGTAGAAGGGTTAAGTAGGCTTAAAAATTCTAAGACATAGTTGAAGCAGTTAGAGTGATAGTCTTGAATGCGTGGTTATTATTTTGCGAGTATTGATGATAGACTATTGAAGACTTCGTAACAAGGGGCTTGAGTGAGAGTGGTGAGGTAGTAAAGAGGACTAGCAATCTTTTAATGAAAACCCCTGAGGAAGTATAGTATTAGGTATTGAGGGTTAGCCTTGTATGGATATGATCATCTTAGCAATAACACTTTGAGGCTTAGAGGTAGGCTTGAATAGAATAAGAGGATGTGGATAGGTAGAGAGTTGAATAGGAGCTATGAGCTTAAGTTGATGGAGTAGAGTGTCGTGAAAGGGAGCACCATTGAGATGAGGTGCTAAGCTTGAGAGTTGTATATAGAGCCTTATGTATCAAGGTCCCATTCTCCATTAGGGTTTGATGGTTTCCTTCTTGAGTTTGAAATACTGATTGTCAAAGTGTTTAAACATTTCGAACTGATTGAGTATTGAGAGGAGTCTTGATCATTATTCATGTTTGATGATGAGAATGTTGAAGGTAATTACCCTTGACTTAATTGATTTTCTACCCTTGACTTAATTGATTTTCTTTTCTTGAGATGATTGTCTATTCTTGAGTCCAAGTAGAGATTGTTGATAGTGATGAGGAGTTGAAAGTTTGATTGAATGATGGGAGTGTTAAGATGAATTCTGAGTCTATTCGTGCCTTAATATCCACCCTTACTCATCATTCGAGGACAAATGATCCCAAGGGGGAGATAATGTAACACTTGGTAAAATTATCGAAATACCTCTAGGATGGAATCGTGCTCATAACGTATCTTCCCAAGATTTGATGGAAAATCCCAGATCAGATTTACGATCAACACGAAAAATTGAGTAAAAAATTGGTCTTAGTCAAATTTTAGAGCGATCGAGTCAAAAGATAATTTTTTTATAATTAATTCCAAAATAGTGTCGGTGCATGCCCAAGGCACGACGCCCCAGGGACGCGGACTTACACTTATATGGGTTTTTAATTCTTTCGATGAGAATTGGAAAAATCAATCGAAAAGCAATTTACGAAAAATTACACATAAAATGCATTTGACAAATGCGATATGTGTGTATTTTCATTGGAAAATGGTTTTTCAACACGTTTTAAGTTTTCAGTCGAATAATGTACTGGTGCACGCCTAGTCCGCGTCGTGGACTGGGTATTCTGAAGTGAAATTTTTCTAAATTTCACGAGGGGCATTCTAGACATTTTTAACTCCTTCTAAACTCTAAACACGATCAAAATAGGTCATTTTGGGTATAAAAAGGGTTTTAAACTCCGTTTCTAAGCCATTCTAAATTCTTGAAAGAGACTAGGGCTACGGAGGAGAGAAAAAGAGCATAGAATTGAGGAGATCGAGGAGGATTCTTGAAGGTGATTATTGATAGCTTCATCCTAGGTATGTAAGGCTACCTAAAGTGTTGGACTTTGTTCATCCATGCACCATTTGTCTACTTGAGTTAAGATCATGAATATAAATTGCATGTTTTAAATCCCATGGTCCTTGAGTTTTAATTTCTTGTACAAGATTGAGTTTCTTGAATATATTTGAGTCAAAATATGAGTTGCCCCATTGTTACTTTGAAGAATGAATGTATTTCACCTGATTGATACATAAAACCTAAACTTATCATTTTTCCTTGCTTAATGATTTAAATTGAAATTGTGAACCCAACCTTTTAAACTAAGTAATATGAACCTGAGAAGTATGTTGTCTTGCTTCATGTATCTTTTCTTGCTTTATGTGTGCATGTAATGAGTATCCATCATGTCGTATATGCTGAACATGCTAATATGATATCACTTGACATAATTCATGAGTCTTGCATGATGTGGATTAGAGTCTTGAACTACATTGCATGGATGACAATCCTTAGTTATTTAGTCGTCGAGTAATTGAGTTGAGCTATTGAGAACTGAGTTGACTTGTCTGAGATGAGTCAAAGAGATGAGTTGACCTAATTTCTATGAGTATGTTTTAGTCTTGGAAGGGGTATTGAGCACTATGTTAGGTGACTGAGAACCAACCTAAAACTACTTAGCCAGCGTAGGATGGTCGTACAGGATTATTCTGGTTGCCCAAGTCCCCATGGAGGGACACTCTCTTAGGATTAGATAGAGAGGTAGAGGTTGACATATCCTTTTCCATGGCAAGTTAAGGATGGGTGAGGCAACGATGCCATATTCATTGTACATCACCAAAAGTCATGGTGGTGGGAATTATGTCGGTTAGAGAAACTTCCAAGCAACACTTGAGTTAAGCATATCCTTATTTTTGAATTGAGTTGCATTTAAATACTAAGTCTGTTTCTAAAGCATTATTCCAAACTTAAAAACTTGCATAATTTCTTGAGTCGAGATATGAGATGAAGAGTTGAGCCTTGAGATGAGTTATTGATTGGTTTGAGCCTTATCTGTTTGCTTTAGCCCGTTTACATATCGTACATTCCACTTACTAACGCCACTCGGTGCTGTATCATTTCATGATGCAGATATATATGATAGAGGACTTCAACAGATGCACCGTTGAGGTTCAGAGTTCCTGAGTTCTAGAGATGGTAAGCCCTCCTTATCTTCGGCGGGGCCCTTTCCTTTACTACGTATTCTACTTTTCTTGAGTTGGGTAGCCATGGCCTGTCATGGTACCATCTAGATATTAGAGGTAGAGTCTTCATAGACATTAAGTAGAGGATGTGGAGTATGTCCCTTTTCCAACTTTTGTTTTATTGAGAAATTCCTTTTACTATATAAAAACTGAGTTATTTGATTACTTTACGATCTTTTCTTTGAGCATTTTTATTCCCCTGTTGAGTATGAGGTGACGATGAGGCCAAGTGGTTTGCTTGAGGACTAGCAATAGTCTTTGAGTGCTGGCCATATCAAGGGTACCCTCCCGGGGCGTGACACCATGTACAAATAAACGGACTACATCATCATAGACTTGCATGCCTTTAATACTAGTCTAGATGGGGCCATAGGACAAGCCCTAGTTCACCCTAAGCATAGACAGAGTAAAGTAGTCTAGAATCATAAAGAAAGTAACATAATTGGTTTGCCCTCGAATTTTGAGGACTCACCAATTTCAGCTTCTAGGGAAATCAGAACAAGCTGTGTGGATGAAATGGAGCGTCTGACTTGACATTATAATAAAATTTAGGGGGAAAAGGTATGCATTAGTACATGAAAGGTACTAAGTATATGAGAAATGTAATGCATGACATAAAATATGGTGATGCAATAATCAAGATAAGCATAATAAATTGGTTGAAAACATTATTTGAAATGTAAGAGATGGTCAAAATGAAACTTGTAGGAAAATGTTTAATCAAATCACAACATAGTGAAGTCCATAAGTCATAGTAAGATGATTATAAACCTTTGTAAGGCCCGTAAGTTAGAAAGTCAAAAAATGCAGGAAAGTACTGAGACTGAAAATTTTAGACAAGAGTATGTGCCCTATTTATGGCTCGTGGTTCAAACCATAGGTCGTAAATGGGTCTCATGGATGGAATTTATCATGACCTGAGCCTAGGGCCTAGGAGTGACATAGAGAATGGGGACCTGTGAGTCCCTAATCAATCCTCATAGTATCCATATATGCGTCATCAATTTGGAAGCACATGATTAAACAATAAACACATAGTTCTAGGGGATGGATAAGTATGACTCACGCTATGGGGATGTCATAGGGATAGGAATTTGCATGAATTCACATAGCACATAACACATAACACATTAGGAGTAAGGGACGGGTAAGTAAGACTCACACTATAGGATGAAAGGACTTAGGACTTTCAACATTTCCATATCTCATCATGATCACATCATAGCATCAACCTCATGCGATAGACATAATCATAGTCTCCATAAGCAAGAAGCATCAAATATAACAAGCCTAAAAATAGAGTTTATTTGATGTCCAACAATGCCTCTATTTTATAGAATATGACAAGAGCCAAAACATATCCCAGGCTCATCTTCAAAGTAAAGACATAAGTGAATATAACATGATAAGTAGATAGAAGGTGAGTCTTGTCCTTGGAGTAAAGGACTCACCACTAGCAAGTTCACAATCTAAGTTAACCATCAAGAGGTGGATGAAGATAGTCTCCAGGCCTTACATGGTTAGATCATATAGCTAAAAGAGTATGTGTTAGTACGTTTGAATCTACTAAGTATGCGGGTGTCACGACCCAAGCCTAGGGCCTATACCTGACCGACGAATGGGGAACTCGAAGGGACCCCAAACAAGCCACTTAGCATTTTATTACACATCCTTGGTCGCAGAAGTAATGTAAGATAACATAAGAAACATAAACAAAGAGGAATTGGGACTATGAGAGAGAGCTTAATACTTAAGTAACATGCAAAGGTTTGGAAAACAAGGACAAGGGGCTATAGGAAAGCTTGCATAACATCATAATCAAGAGATGAAAGAGTCAAGGGTCATAACATAGATACATATCTTGTCCAACAACACCTCTACTACATAAAACTTAGCAGGGGCCAAGGCAAGAAATCGGGCTCACACTCATAGTCAAAATAGATTATAAGGAAGAATGTCTTCGTTCATAGTAAGAGCAATATAGACTAAGGTCTCCGAAGTTGAGGACTCACCAACTAACTTGACTAGCACCGAACTAGCCGCATGGAGGAGGAGGATGATCAACTTGAGCTTTGATCCCCACATGGTGATAGCATGTAGGCAAGAATATGCATTAGTATGTTTGAATGTACTAATTATGTAGGATGCAATGCAACAAGAGATAGACATCATAATTAAAATGCATAACAATAGGCAATCGGCATAATATAACAATATGACATGTGTGGTCAATGCTTAAGTAAAACATGCTTAAGTAACTCATAATCATATAAAATATCATATGTGTAGAATGGACCAAGCTAGATTTCCAAATGTACAACCCTTTGGTAGGTTAGTGATGATGCCGCCCCATCACTTATGTAGATGAGTAAGAACCCTCATCTAGGTTGGTGATAATGCCACCCAATCACCGAGGTCAAGAAGTACAAACCCTTCCTTTAGGTTGATAAGTAAAAACCCCCATCTAGGTTGGTGATGATGCCTCCCCATCACCAGGTGGAGAAGTACAAACCCTTCCCTAAGTGGATGAATACAAACCCCCATCTAGGTTATCCGGGTTCTTAGTCTCCCCGAATTGAGCATGGTCTAATGCAATACTTTATATAGAATTTATCATATATATAAGCTCATTTCATCACCATATAGCCACTTATATCATATGTCATGCTTTGGACCTTCAACTCCTCAAGAAATCACATCCAGACATTTTATCAAAACTTAGAGGGTGTATAGTGCTAGTATAAAACCATGAAATATAGAGATGAAATTATGCAAGAAAATCTTCTAAATGTTTGAGAGGATATTGAGGAATGTTAAGGATGATATGAGGGGTGAAATAAGGCTAAGTATAATTATTTTCATGCATGGGGACCCTTGGGCCCAACACCCAAAGCCTGGGACCCAAAAACAGAAAAATGCTCAAAAATACACACTGGCGCATCGCGCCAGTGTCACGGAGTACATTCTGGAATCTGCATTTCGCAAATTCTGTATTTTGATATAGTTGTTTTAAAATCGGAGTTAGACCCTTTTCTCTTAATTTTGACTCCCTAAATAAGAATATGAAGTTGAATTTCTAAAATAATGTATTAATTTTGAGATATATGGAATTAAGATCCGGGCATTTCTAAGGCACATTTTCGGATACTTTTTGGGGTCATTTCAGTGGGCATGTAATGCGTATGAACTTATTAAACCTGCATTTCAATGTTAGATGGCAAGGTCACACATATATAAGGAAGCATATAAAAAAGAATAATATATCAATATGCCATGAAATACATGATGCATGAATGCCAAAATACTTTGTACATAGCGAGGATGAGACCATAAGTGACATCACCAAATCCATGTGAGCCATAATGTGAAACTCTCGATGCATAAGCCTCCAAGACAAGATGAGAGTGGCTTACTTACCAAAGGTAACCCATGCTACACCTTACGACCCGGTATTTTTGGTGTGATGGACACCTTCTTTACAACTCGGTATTTTTAGAAGAATTTCCAAAGCATGATCATCCCTTAAAGGGGTACAAACATATACTTGCATTGGCCATAGTTATGAGGAACAAACTTACTTAAGGACCCCTTAGGCCAAGTCCCCATCTCCAACCTCATTCGATGCTAGGTCATCATCTCATAGGAGTACATCTATATCTATCTATCTATCTATCTATATATATATATATATATTTATACATGATTGAAAATAGAGCATAATTCTTTTCAAATCATCACAATACATACTTAGGCTTAAAGGCCAAATCACATTTCATAATCATGCATACTTGGGCTAAAAAGTCAAATAATACTTCAATGCATGAAAACATGCATATGGATAGCTCATTCATATATATACATAATGCTGTAAACACCTCAAGTTGCTCAAAGAGCCATATCATATACATAATATGATCACATGTCATTTCATACACATACTTCTCTGGAAATCATAGTTGGGTCTTAGCCCACGTCACAAATCTCATGAAAATCAATGATCATGCATGCAAATGCCATGAATAAATGAGAGATTAGCATGCGTACTAGGAGTTCATAGTTAAATCATTATAATATAATGAAATCATAGTAAATTCATGAGAAAATCATCAATCAAAGCATACTTGAAATTACCCATGCTTAGGTTCAACATTTAAAGGGACATGCATATTGAAACCTTTATAATATCAATGCAATTCAACATAATAGGGCTTAAATCACTTTTAAAACATTAATTAAATATAATTCATATCTCAATTTTATCAAATCAACTCTAATTTAAAAGATCCATATACGAGGTAAGCTTAAAATTCATAAATTAGAAGTAAGAAGTATTTGGGGTCTTCATGATTGAAAGGAATCATGAATCAATCCCACATACCTTGCTTAGGAAGATGAGTTTGAGAAGAACTTAGCTTGAAATTGATAACCTAATTGAATCCTAGCTTAAATCCTTTGAATGAGTGACTTGGAGAGAAAGTCTTAAGAGTAATGAAATAAACTAAAGTGTAAAGCTTGAATAAGAGTTTAGGATTAGTATATAAGATGTTTAGGAGTGTAAAGGGGAGGAGGGTATAAAGGTCTTAAAAAGCCTTGGGGATGGGCCAAATATAAAAAATACCTCAATAAAATGACCCTTAGAATTTTATCCGAAAATCACCATGATTGGCTTCACGAGTCGTGATGCTTTTTACCATTCAAAAAAGCTCAGTATATCAGCATTGAAAGGTTCTACGAAAATGGGTCTAAATTAGGAATTGGATGAAAGTAGATGCATTGGAAAGTTAATTCAAAGAGCGTCAATTTTATTGGATATAGGCCACTCAGTTATTTTTGTTCTAAGAGATATGACCAATTTAAACTTGACCCTTCTATCAGTTCATGTGAAAAGCTTAACTAATGAAATTCCTTTGAACTTGGCTTGATGAAGGAGACCCATGATGATTCTAAGTCATACAATTAATCTTGGGTCAAAGACTTAAAAGTGAATTTATATTGGTCTTGAGGGTTCAATGAAGACCCTCTGACTAGAGCTTGAAAAAATGATTTGAAAAGCATTTTGAACGAGTGAATGAGGAGCTAAGCATGATGGAGCACGTATAGTGATATGGAAAGCATGGAACTAATTTGGGAGGTTAAAGGACTAGTCCCAATTGAACGGGACTCAAAATGTCACTTGAGCATCTCCACGAAAGATCTCACTAGCCGTATAAATCTCCACGGACCGTACAAGTGTCCATGGAGGGTGACTCATCATTGACACAGTACTTTGATACTTAGAAAATTTCAGGGACTAGACCTTCACGAGACCCCACCACGAGCTGTGGTGGTTTAAATGACTCATATAAGGTGACTGTGGTGGCATCCTTAGCCACATAGTGGCTCTCAAGCTAAGGGCACCTCCCATGAGCTCCTTTTACGGCTAGTGGTTAGGACCACGAACCGTGAAGGGCTCAGTGGAGGGCCATATGCCTTTGATCCTTCCTTGAAGCAACAAGAAGATATGTAAATGTCTAAGGGTTATCCCAAGGCTCCCTCCATATCTTGTGGAGGTGAACTTGGAGAGGCACCTTGGTAGAAAATGTTGGAAACATAATTTGTAAGCATCGCTAAGGCTTCCCGAGGTCTAGGTTCTTACAGGATTAGTCGGGGTGAAAATTTGGTTAAGTGCAGAGGTTATTGCTTCCATAGCACACACAAATATACACGATCTACTCAAGTAAGTAGTAGCTCTACATTTCATAATCATGCATACTTGGGCTAACTCAAGTAAGTAGTAGCTCTGAGAGAGTCGGCATATCAAATCTAGGGACTTTAACTTAGCATTCAATTATTTTCAAAAGATTGACTCAATGATGTGTATTGTACAAAGAAAAGAGAATGTATATTAATTTATAATAAATTGCTAAAATTAAACTAACTAAAACTGATCACCTTTTTCAATGAGACTTTACAAAATTAAGCAAACTTCTAGGACTGTAGTCATTTTTGACATATGTTTAGCCTCATCCCTATGACTATCAATGGATCTTCTTATTATCGATTTATAGGGTTTAACTTACAATCATGGTCTTCCGACTTCTAAGTTTTGTATTCTTATTGATAGCCTAACTACATCGTTGAGCGAGGATAGGCGTGAACCAATGAAAATGCAGTAAATCTATCATCTTGTTTCGTTAACCGATCAAGGTATATGGGTAGGTGTTACAAGTCTCCCATATATAAATCATCCTAGTTTTCTAGAACAAACAAGCTCCTTGTACCCTGTATTCTAACCCCTCAACATCTTCCGAATCCAAGATAGACAACAAGTGTACTTGACAGTTGGCCAGACTATGAAATATAGTATAGATTAAAAGAATACATAGGTTATTAATTGAAACCCATTCATAAATCATAGAGAAAAAAGTCTAGAACATAGTCTATGGCTACAATCCCAGAATATGAAAAATTAGCCACTCATTGTTTGTTTCAAAAATCAAATTAATCTAAGAAACATCGAAAGAATGAAATTAATGAAAAAAACTGAAAGAATAACCCAAATGAAATATTCTTCATCCTTCCTCTCAGTCCCAGAAAAATTAGATAATAGGATAATGTCTAAAATAGTATTTTAGCCTAAAACTCCCATTTTTTGACTTTTACTGTGCTAACATCAAAGTTCGCAATGCGGACTGGTTTCCTCTATGTGTAATTTTGCAATTCCAACTATCTATAAAAATTTGTTCTTCCATCAACCAAGTCCACAAAGCGGACTTGTTTCACCAACAGACATATTGAGTTTTTTCTGCTTAGCTCAAATTTATACTTCCATCAAATAACTCCGCGATGCGGAGATATGATTTTCCAATGTATTTTGAGTTTTCCTTGCTTTCTCTTCCCACTTGTATTCTCCCTTGTTTTGGTCATGAACTCGGACATTCATACCTATTTAAAATCCTGCAAAATACAACCAAAAGGTGATTTGAGCTAAGAATTAGTGGGAAATAACAAAATCATAAGAAAAACCATCTAAACTCTACAAATATTCCTCCAACTAGGCTATAAACATGGGTAAATTGGCTATTGTACGCATAAATATGCCCTAGATCACCATCCCACACTTAAGGCTTTCGTCCTCGAATAAATTATGACACATGTATGTGACTCACAAGGTAGTATTGCTCAAGAGCAAATATTTACATAGAAGCTTGTCTAATCATTTTGTTACTAGTGAATTTCAATTGATCCGTTCAAACTCTACCCCTACCTTAGGATCCTATGCTTTGATCCACGCGGACTTATACTGAACTTATGTTTTAAGTTATTACACTTATCAATCCTTCGATGATTATGTGCCCTCACAAGAAGAACTACCTATATATAAGCAAAGTAGACTGAACTCTATCAATGATGAAGATGGGTATCACAACAACTCTCACTCTCCCAAATGATATCGCATGTTGCTCCTAATTCGCATAGGTTTACCCCTAATATAGGTCCTCATTGTCATAAAATCTAACTTAAAGGATCACATAGGACTTTATTTTGGTTATAATATAGGCTAAAGGCAGGCGGTCAGTGATTTTTTTGGATATAAATTAGTGACTCAACTCCTAAGTGCTTTAGTCTATCATATACTAACATTATACATACTTCTTTGGGTCCTAGTTATATAACACCCCATTGATAACCCTCGAACTACTGTTGTCCTTAAGTATCCACACACTAAGATAACTAAAAAAACAAAAAACAAAAAAAAAATTCAGCATACCTTTCCAGGAGTAGGTTCGCGACATGGACCTACCTAGGACCCTACTAGTTTAGTCTCCAAAATTTTCCAAAATTTTTTCTCTATACCAATACCTGTATCGAGGATACCCATTTAAAACTTCATTCCTTCTATCTTTTCCATCCTAAAGCACTTAGGATATTTAAATCAAAACCAAGGTCTTAGAAAGAAGGGATTCAACTTATCATATGGTTATCCAATAAACAAGTCTAAGGCTCAAAAGGGCTAACTAGGATTAGCTATCTACGGTGGGTTCTAATGAGGGTCTAAAATGAGGTTGCCAAAGAAACACCTAGGTCCTATCCTTAAAGCTCTACATGTACTTAGTTTAGTCTTCATACAGGGCAGGTTCTAGAAATTATAGCAACATGGATGAGCAATTAAGCTCACTCTCACATGACACATTCTTATCTAAGGACATACCAAACATGTGAAGTCATGGGATCCACCACTCAATCATCTATCGCAGGTGCAGGTAATGCAAATGCTCCATGAACATGTAATGATGGCTCATCCTCAGGGTCCTACTCAGACTCGATACCTGTTGTCTCTCGGGTATGCTCCAGATTAGTGGGGACATCATCCACCAGCTCAAAGAATCTCAGGGCCGATCCCCATCACTGCCTTCGCATGGTTGTTTAGGGGGTATTGGAGCTCCATTTGATAGAGCTCAACATCAGTCGAGGAGCACCTTCTAGTCCAGTAGCAAAGTATCTCAAGTCTATACATCTGCCCCATAATCAGATCATCCCTGTGAGCCCTCTCCTGAGATGTCATAGTAGAGCTAAAACTAATGTTTGACTCTTTAATATTGGTAACACTATAGGGCATGGCACAAATATCGGGCCTATTATCTAGAGGCTTCTCTAAGACACCTGTATACCTGCAAAAAGTAGTGATTAGGTCCCTAAAAGAATACCTGTGGCCCCTATGAACTTGGACCTTTTGCATGGAAGACTTCAAGACAACACCAAAGTTGATGTTTGTGCCGGACATCAAGGCATACACCACGCACACTCTGTCTCGGGTGACATTAGTGAAATAAAGACTGGGTATCAGGATGTGCATCACGATCTTAGTCGACACCCTTACATCCCTGTTCATGTGGGTAAAATAGGAACGAAAGATGGTAGTTATAGTACCTATGTCTTATCTAGCATACGGTAGAAGTGGGGCTAGCTAAGGTATGCCTTATGGCCTGATAAGAAGGCTGGATATAAAGCTCGATTACGAGGCTAAATAGCAAGTTAAAAGTCCTAAGTATATATTGTTAATAGCCATAGGGACATGTTGACTTGGACCCCTTGCACCTCTACAAACTTAGTCTGTGCATCCGCTTGGAGGTTGGCGTATAATTCTTGGACCATGCTCAAAATACACTTCAAAGGATTAGCGAATATAATCTCTATATGGAGTTTTTGGATACACTCTATAATCCTAGGTAACTCTCAGCCTAGGTTCTCATGCTCAATTGGGACATCCAGGAGGTACCTAGATTCAGTGTGGGTCTGGTACCATTCTTTTTCGTGCTGAAGCTATGCCTTCATACTAAATATCGTTTGTTAGCCATAGGGAATGAAAGGTATAGGGAGTACTTATAGTACACCCCTGTCCCTTTTCCAGTTGCTAGATGATCCTTCTCCCTTGTCATGACGTCCTTTGGAAGCCATTTGTACCTATAAAACCAAATGTCACAATTTAGGTTCACAACAAAGCATGGCCCCTACACCTATATCAGAACCATCAACTCAACCCAACACTAAGTTCAAATCAGGTAAGATTAAGGTACTAAGACTTCCCTTATCAACCCAAAATCAACATTACCACAACATCCATTTTCATACCCTTTTTGTCATCATAAATTCCAAACAAACCCCCCATCTCACACTTAATTCATTCATCACAATCACACCACAACCACCCATTATACCCCTAAACTAAGGATTTTAGTGTAAACATCATGGAATAACATCCTAATTCAAACATATTCACTCCAAAATGTAGCCTCAATCGCTATGACATTTATAATTCTCATATTCAACACAATGCCAATCAATTGAGTGCCCACAAACCCACAAAATCATTAATAATCATAGAATTCAAGGGGAATAGGCAAAGAACCAACTAACAACCCAAGAATTCAATAATTTCATCAGTAATTTCGGTTAGGGTTTCCCCTCATATGGGTTCCCTAATAAATACTCAACAAAAATCACTTCTAATCATGATAGTCAAGCACTTATGGCAAGGATCATACTATTTTAAGTAGAAAACAAGAATGGTTGCACAAATTCATGACACCCACCACATGAAGCCTCAAATTCAGAGTTCTCAAGTCATAAGTAAGAGAAAAATATACCTTGTTTAGTGTAGAAGAAGAGAAACAAATGAAGTTACACCTGGGGTGTAGGGGCATTGCGGATGGGTGATAGAATTTAGCATTAGAATTGAGAATTAGAGATGAAATTTGGAAGAATTGAGAGAGAATTATGGATTTTTGGGTGAGGGTCAGGTTAAAATGATTGAAAAGAATGTGGGGTAGGGTTAAATAAAAAGAGAGAGGTAAAAATTGGGTCGGGTTAAAAGTTTTAAGAAATCTACTATCTCCAAGACAAGTCCACGATGTGGACTTGTCGTGGACTTGTACTTTGCATTTCTATCCTTTTTTTATGTTATTAAATTATCGGCCCTTGACCCTTGCTGGAATGAGTCTACGATGCGGACTTGTCACAAACTTTTCTGGTTAAGGAAATTTCAGGGCCCAAAAATGTTTTCTAGTCTATAAAGAGACCTGATGATTTGAAGGTTATTTCTGTGATTGATAGTGTTGATGAAGTGAAACCAGAGGTTCTTATAGAAGAGAGGGTTGGTGTTGAAACTCTTGAGGCTATGTTAAATGAATTTTGAGAGTGACGATACCCCAGATATAATGAGATAGTTAAAGCACTTTGATCATATGAGTATCCTAGACACTAATAGAAGCTTGAGTTGGACTTAAAAAGCTATGAGACGCTACCTACCAGACCATCCATTGAAGAGCCCTTGGTGTGGGAACTGAAGGCTATTCTAACCCACTTGAGGTATATGTTTTTGGGAGCTAACAATACTTTACTTGTGATTATTGCTGCAAATCCTAATGATGAATAAATGGAGGATTATTTTCGGTTCTCAAAAGATTCAAAGGGGCAATTGCATCGACAATTAGAGATATCATTGGCATCCTATCGGGCATCTATACTTATAAGATTTAGCTTATCAAGGACTATAAGCCAACAAGGAGATCATTAAGTGGTTAGATATAGGTGTGATATATCTTATTGCTAACAGTGAATGGGTGAGTCCAGTCCTATATGTTCCAAAGTAGGGAGGTATTATTGTGGTTCCTGATGTGCTGTCAAAAATATAACACATTTGATGCCTAAAACTTGAGATTTTGTGTATTCTCAATGCGACATTTATGATTTTTATGTGTTTTTGCATTTGTTTTTGCAGGAAAAGCAGGTTAACAAAATTTTAGGAAGATTGTAGATTTTTTCTGGTTTTTGTAGACTTACGAGACTCTCTATGAGTCATAGAGTTGGTTTTATAGATATTTTCAATATTTGATAAAAATCTGAAGATTTGAAGTTCAGCCACACAAGACCTTTTTATAACTCGTAGTTCACTCTACGAGTCATATTGAGGGGTTTCATGGAAATTTCCACAGAAGGATCAGAGAAGGACTAAAAGACGAAATGAGAGATATGAGAGGTCAATACGAGTCATAGATCAGACTATGACTCATGAAGATGTTTCATAGCAGTGAAGTTCAAGGTCCAAGAAACTGAACAAAAAAGCCCAATTATGACTCATAAATCTAGTTATGTATCCACAACTTGGGGTTATGGGAATCATGAATATTTAACCAAATAAACTCAGATTATTTACAATTCTTTAAGTGGGTATTTGCATATATTAATCAAATCTCTTTATTTTGCATATTTTCTAGTGGTGGCCAACATTAGAACTCGCCTAGTATTACCTTCCCGATCTAGGTGGTAATGAATAGGAAAAGAGATTGATTAACAAAATTTGATGATGTGTTCTCGTTTAATCAACTGAACTAAACCAATTTGAAGTTGACTAGGACTATGTGTAAAGGTTAGTATAGCATACTATGGAGATGGGCCAAGTTCCATGGTGAAATTCGACCTTCACCTTTGACCAAAGGGGTGGAAGAACTCAACTTACCGTCCTGCATATGATATTATAGTTGAGGATTGTGATATCCGGGGATGTTGAGTTAGTGAATTATGGGCAACACAATACCAAAGTTGCCCCCCCATTATTGATTGTCTTCCATTTTAGTTACTTCAGTTTAATTTTTTATCAATCATTGCAAACCGCCCCTCCCCTCTTTGGGAAATTGAGTTAGTTAATACTTGAATTGTTTATTGGCGAATAAATTTTGAAAGTCTTCGTGTTCTTTGTGGGATTCGACCCTAACCTTGGTTAGTTTATTACTTTGACAATGATAGCTTTAATCTCCAAAGAAAGATGTATCTTGAGCATGATCAAAGAAAATGGCGCCGTTACCGGGGAATACGATGAGACTTTGATTGAATTCACTAGCAGTATAATTCAAGTGTTAATTTCTTACTTCCCTTGTATTTTACTTTTGTTTATATTTTTATTTTATTTCTTTGTAGGGTATACTAGGTATTGTATACCCAACACAAGGAGTTAAGGCATTCCTTTAGCTCCAATTGACTTAGAGATCCAATGGGCTATAAGAAGAATGGGTCAAGGAAATACTAGTATGGCAATTAATGAAGCTATGAATTAGAATGTTAATATTGATGATAGAGATGACAATTTACCTCCTTTGGAGAATAGGCCACAACCTAGGGGCTTCAATGAGAATGCTTATGGATGGAATCAATATAGATTGAATCCCATGGCCATGGATGTAACAAGAGCTATTGTGTTTCCACCATTATCGGTCGACACTAAGTTCACGATTTCAAGTAGATTGCTTCAAATGCTTCAAAATCATGATTTTTTTGTGAGTCTACCATCCAAGGATCCTCATAGCCATCTGCATAATGTAGCTTTGGTTTGCAAGAGCATGATGGGGATGTAAAATCTTTCCATGGATGCAGTTGGATTGCGTGCTTTTCCTACTATCTCTTATGGGTAATGCAGTGGTTTGGCTATCTGAGCTCCCACAAAGCTCATTCACCAGTTGTACAGATTTACAAAAGGCCTTCTTGGAAAGGTACTTCCCATGGTCAAAGAAGCTCAAATTAAAAAATCAAATCAATAATTTTGAGCAATTACCTAGCGATTTAATTAGTACAACATGGGAGCGATTTACAAAGTGTTTGAGAAGCGTCCCTGACCACAAAATTATTGACGATGCCTTGGTAGAGATCTTCTACCCTGCCCTCGATAAAAATAGTCAAGCTTGTGTTAATACTATAATGGGGGGCATGTTCTTAAATCAACCATTTACTAGGATCACAGAGCACATGGAACAAGTGGTCAAAACCAACCGTACATAGGGGCAATGAGAAAGAATGTCTACAAAGAATTCTTTTGCCGTGAGTGTGGGTTTAGCAAGCCAAGATCAATAAGGATATTATGCAAAAACTTTCCCAAATTACCAATGATATGGAGGTTATGCTGAAACAAAGTCAAGAAAGAGTGCATGCGGTAGTCCATCAACCTCCTCGCACACCCATGTATGAAGAGCCATATTATGATGAGGATGCTTGTTTTGTAAGTGATCAAGAGGTGGGTTTCTGGACCAATGCCCAAGGGTCCAATTAGGACAATTAGCATCAAGGTTCCAGGAACCAAGGTCAGAACTATGTAAGAGAAGGAGCTTATAGAGATAATCGAGGTGGTTATTATAAGAGGAATAGGATACCTGAAGCTAATTAGGGTTAAAGAGATAGTTTTAGGAATGGTCCATATATACCACCCCATAATGGTGATGTCGAGACAAGCACCTTTAGGACCAAAGAGATGTTTGACCTTTTATTAAAAAAAGTGAAGACCCAAGATGAAACTTTATAGGGAATGAAGACTGATATTTCAAGCATTAATAAAAAGATAAAGTCTCATTCGGTGGCCATTAAGCAACTTGAGCAACAATTCAATCAAGTATCTACTCAATTGAATCAACACCAAAAAGGTACTTTGCCAAGTAATATGATTCAAAATACAAAGAATGAGGGGAATTTTGTGGCTGCCATGACTAGGGGAGGTAAGAGTACCATTGATCCTCCTATGCCAGTTGAGGTAGATGATGTTTGTGAGAAGGGAGTTACAGATAAGGATGTTGTTGAAGGAGAAGATTGTGTAAAGGATGGGGTAGGTGAAGCAGTTGAAGAGCCAAAGAAGTATAAGACTATTCCAAGGGCTCCTCCCCTTTTCCCTCAAGGACTCAAGAAGAGGAAGGAGTAAGGTAAGTTCAAACACTTTCTCTCTGTGCTTAAGCAACTATCCGTCAACATCCCTCTTATTAAAGCTTTGGAGAAAATACCGGGTTATGCAAAGTATATGAAGGATTTGTTAAATATGAGATCATGCTTAATGTGTTTCAAGAAGTAAGGAAGGACAATGATATGAGAGTTGTTTTATTTATTAAGACAGTTGATGATGATGAGTCAGAGGTACCACTTGAGTTACGATTGGGTGTTGAAACTTTGGAGGTAGTATTGATGAATTTTGATAGTGATGGTATCCCAGATTATGAAGATACAATAAATGCTCTAGGGGTGTTTTTCGATCCTATATGCAAAAATAAATTAGAGCTAGATCTACAGAATCAAGAGACACCACCTATGAATCTATCCATAGAAGAACCACCGGTGTTAGAATTGAAGGCACTTCTATCACATTTGAAATATACATTCTTTGTAGTGAACAACACTTTGCCAGTCATTATCGCTATAGACTTGAATGATGAGCAAGCAGATGCCCTTGTAACAATGCTAAAACAATTTAAAAAGGCCATTGGATGGACTATTGCAGATATTATTGGCATCCCTCCTGAGATATGTACACACAAAATTCAGTTGGTCAAGGACTACAAGCCAAGCATTGAACATCAAAGGTGCTTGAATCCTCCTATGTAAGAGGGTGTTCACAAAGAGATCATTAAATAGTTAGATGCAGGAGTTATCTACTCAATTGCCGATAGTGAATGGGTGAGCCCAGTACAGTGTGTTCCAAATAAAAGGGGTATTATAGTAGTGCCTAATGCTAACAATGAATTGATCCTTATAAGACTAGTAACAGGATGGAGGGTTTGCATGGATTACAGAAAGCTCAATGCCTAATCAGAGAAGGACGACTTTCCTATACCACTCATGGATTAGATGCTTGATAGACTAGTAGAAGGGGGTGGTGCTATTTTATTGATTAGGTATTCTGGCAATAATCAGATCATCATCGCTCTGGAGGATCAAGAGAAGACCATTTTTATATATCCTTGTGGTGCCTTTGTAATTAAGAGGATGCCATATGGGTTGTCTAATGCCCCAGTAACATTTCAGAGATACATGATGTCCATCTTCTCAGGTATGGTGGAGAGTACTATTGAGGTCTTCATGGATGATTTCAGTATGGTTGGAAACTCATTTGAGGATTGCTTGGCACACTTACATAATATATTGCAAAGATGTTAGAAAGTCATCTGGTGCTAGACTGGGAAAACTATCATTTCATGGTTAAAGAGGATATTGTGTTGGGTCATAGAATATCTGGCAAAGGCATTCAGGTCAACGGAGCTAAAGTTGAGGTGGTTGAGAAGCTTCCACCACCAATCTTAGTAAAGGGCATGAGGAGTTTCTTGGGACATGCAGGGTTCAATTAAAGGTTTACAAAAGACTTCTCTAAAATTTCACACCCATTGTGCAAATTATTGGATAAAGATGCTAAGTTCTTGTTTGATGATGCGTGTATGCAAGCCTCTGAAGAGTTAAAAAAGAGGTTGATCTCAGCACCAATTATTATAGCTCCAGATTAGTCCAAGCCATTTGAAATTATGTGTGATGCAAGTGGAGTCGCTCTAGGTCTGGTATTAGGACAACACAAGGAGAAACTATTACATCCCATATATTATGGTAGTAAGTGAAATACCCCTCATGTGCTTCGGAATGATCCATAATCATAATTTTCATATATCTCAAAATCTGTATGTGATTTTGAAAATACAACTTCATATTCTTGATCAGGGGAAAAAATTAAGTAGAAAACAAGTATAAACTAAATTTTAGAAGACTCATAGGGAAAAATAATTTTCACTAATTATTGAATTCCAGTGGCTATCCATGCGTCGGCCGCAACGCATATTTTTTTAGGCGCGTTTTGTTCGTGTCATGCTAGGGGTGTGGACCAGTGTAAGTTTTTCCTCAATTTTCTTATTTCATCCAGAGGCATTTGTGTAATGACCCAATGCTCATTTAAACATGAAATCTTTCATACTTAGCCATTTTTCAACTCTATAACTCACAAAATCCCCTCTAAAACCTCTCCAAGGCTTTATCAAATCTCTCATTTAAATTCAAGAATTTCAAGCTCAGTTTTGGAACTCGAGAACCCATCTCAAGTTTCAAGTTTCCCTCAACTCAATTTCAATAAAATCCAAGTTTAAGGTATGTGGGTCTTCATCCATGGGTCCTTCCACCCATGGAGCCCAACCTTCCCTTTTTATGAAAGTTTCATGATTTCAAGTTGCATTACTCATGAGTATCTTTAATTATGAAATATAAATATAAATTATGTTAGGGTTTTATCAAGTATTGATTGATTATGGATGAATGTCTACTTTATACTTATTCCATTAGTTGATTTATGTTTATTGAGACTGTGCATGATTTGAGCTATGAAGACTATGAACTATGATGAACTTTTGATATGGATTTCATGACTATTATGATGCATTACCTAATGTCTATGTGAAGGGGTCATGAATGATCTTGCAAGTATTACTCTCATGTGCGACTTAATATCATGTATTATCCGCTACCTACTAGATGGGGTCATAACTCATGCTATACTCTTTACCCTGTAGTACAAGGTATTTGGATGAGCCATTCATGTAGTGATATTATGTGGGAAAAGCTATACAATTATGGTTACTCTCAAGCATGTTATATCTAAGCATTCATAATACATGACATATTGAGCTCATATCTATTGACTATGATTATGTATCTTGATTATTATGCCTATGATTCTTGTTGCATTGCACCCTGCATACTTAGTACATTCCAATATACTAACACATACTCTATGCCTACATTATATCACCATTTAGGAACCAGAGCTCCTCTTGATCCTCCTCCTCCATGTGGCTAGTTCATTTCTGGAAGAAGCTTTTGGGTTTATGCCTAAATAATGTCACCATGTAGGGATCGGAGCTCCTATCGATCATCCTCCTCCACGTTACTAGTTAGACCATTCAAAGCTAGCTCTTGGTGAGTCCACACATCCGGAGACGATATCTATTTTCTTTCATGTTATGTTGAGACTTCTTCTTTATGATAGATACTTATTATTATGAGCGTGAGCGCGGGAAGTATCTTGGCCCCCGCTCCATTCTAAGTTAGAGGTATTGTTGGATACTATGTTTTGTATATGCTATGAGCTTGACTCTTTTTATGCTTTTATGATTATGAAAGACTTTACTTAGTCTCGCTTTCCCTTTTTATTAATTGACTCTTATTATTGCTTAATTTTGCTTTCGCAACTAAGGATGTGTACATATACAATCAAGAGGCTTGTTTGGGTTGTCTTTAGACTTCTCATTCACCATTTTATATCTAGGCCCTAGGCTTGGGTAGTGATAAACTTGGTACCAGAGCACTAGGTTGTTAATAGTCCTCGAAAATCCAACACACCATGTTGATTAGAGTCTTATTCATAGTTGTAAAGCACTCCACAACTATGAATAAGAGGCATTTTAGGAAATGTCTCACTTCTTCATGATTTATATCGTGCTTATTTAATAATAAGACTTTTCTCTTAACGAATTCTCTTTACTCTTTTAGATCAAGAGGAAGACTAAGGAGAGCCTGTACACCCAAGGAGCAAGCGGTACCTTCCGCTCCTCAAGATAGAGGGCTACCCAAATTGAGTTCTGGAATGCTATCACAATGTTGGCCCATGATCTGACCAACCAATTGAACTAAGAGTCCCAAGCTCCTCATGCTCCTAATTCGTCCTCAAGGGTGAACCCTCCGAAGTTTCATGGGTCCAAAGGGGAGGAAGATCCCCAAGAATTTATCCATAAGGTGTATAATGTGCTAGCTATTGTAAGGGTGAATTCAAAGATAAGGCGAATCTAGTGGCTTATCAACTTAAAGGTGTGGCGCCATCAGAATTCCCAATTGTTGTTGGTCTCCTGAGCACGCTTCTTGTACCGGCCAGACGGATTGCGCCTCTCTCGAAGCCAGCCTTTCAGTACTGGGACTGAATCAAAAATATGGCTTTCGACTTGCTCCTTGTATGGTTTGTTCAATGGAAGTTGGAGAGGAGAAATAATGATGTTATTCCTTGGGAAGAGTTCAAAGCCGCCTTCCTCAATCAGTTCTTCCCTATTGAGTTGAGAGAGGCTAAGATGATAGAGTTCATGAATCTTAAACAAGGTTCCATGAGTGTGAGGGAATATGCCCTCAAATTTAACAAATTTTCCAAATATGCTCCATATTTGGTTGCCGACCCTAGAGCTAGAATGAATAAGTTTGTGTCAGGGGTGTTTGACTTGGTAAATGAAGAGGGGTCATACCACTATGCTTATAAGTGATATGAACTTGTCTCGGCTTATGACATATACCGAGCAACTTGAGGGGTGAAGCTTAGAAAGAGACGAAGTAGGGAGTCCAAGATGGCTTGATTTGAGAGTTGATTTCAAGGTCCTAAGGGTGGCCGATTTCATCATGGTCACAAATTTCAAAGCCAAGGGTCTTCTAGTACTCCCAACAAAAGATTTATTAATGGGGGGTGCCTAACCCAAGGTTGCAAGGTGGCAATAGTGGGATGACTAATCCTAGGTGCCAAAAGTGTGGGAGGAATCATAGTGGTAATTGCTTAAAGGTTTCAAATGTGTGTTATGGGTGTGGGAGAGTGGGCCATAAGCTTATTGATTGCTCTTATATTCAAAACAAAGGCAAGGATAGAAATGCATGTTATGGGTGTGGTAGAGTGGACCATAAGCTCGTTGATTGCCCTTATGTTAAAAATAAGGGCAAGGATGGTTTTCCTCAAGGGCAATCTGGTCATGTTGATCAAAGGGCTCAAGGTAGCCAACAGGACGGTGCTCCACGTAACAACCAGTTCTATGCGCTCCAAGGAAGGCAAGGAGTGAATGAAGTGCCCGATGTTGTTACCGGCGGATTAAAGGTTTTTGATTATGATGTGTATGTATTGATAGATCTGGGTACCACTCTTTCTTTCATTACTCCTTTTGTTGCCAAAAAGCTTCATGTGTGTCCAAATTGTTGTGTGAACCTTATGAAGTGCCTACCCCCATCGATGAGTCCATTATTGCTAAAAGTGTCTATAGAAATTATCCCGTGTTCATATTACATAAAGTCTTACCTTGTGATTTTGTTGAACTTGACATGGTGGATTTTGATATTATTCTTGGGATGGATTGGTTACATGCATATTATGCTTCCATTGATTGTAGGACCCATTAGGTAAGATTTTAATTCCCTAATGAGCCTGTTCTTAAGTAGGAAAGTTATGATGTGGTGGTCAAGGGTAGATTAATTTCTTGTCTTAAAGCTCAAAACTTGATTTCTAAGGGTTGCATCTACTATCTTGTAAGGGTTAGGTATGTTGAGTCTAAAGTCCTTCCTATTGAGTCGGTTCTGATGGTCAATGAGTTTCTTGATGTCTTTCCTGATGAGCTTCCCAATATTCCTCCCAAAAGGGAAATAGATATTGGTATAGACCTCCTCCTCGATACTCAACCCATTTCCATTCCTCCTTACTGTATGGCCCTGGTAAAATTGAAGGAGTTGAAGGACTAATTGAAAGATTTGTTGGAGAAGGGTTTCATAAGGTCTAATAAGTCACCTTGAAGTGCACCAGTGTTGTTTGTGAAGAAAAAGGATAGTTCCCTTAGAATATGCATTGATTACCAGCAACTCAATAGAGTCACTATAAAGAACAAGTACCCTCTACCAAGGATTGATAACCTTTTTGATCAACTACAGGGGCTAGTCACTTTTCTAAGATTGCTCTTCGGTCTGGATACCACCAACTGAGAGTGAGGGAGTATGATATTTCCAAGATGGCTTTTTGGACTAGGTATGGGCACTTTGAGTTTGTGGTAATGTTCTTGGGTTGAATAATGCACTGGCTATATTTATGTATCTCATGAATAGGGTCTTTAAACCCTAACTTGATATGTTTGTGGTGGTCTTTATTGATTATATATTGATTTATTCTTGGAGTAAAGAAGAACATGTGAACCATTTGAGGGTGGCGTTGCAAATTTTGAGGGATGAGAGATTGTTTGCTAAATATGAGAAGTGTGAATTTTGGTTGAAGGAGGTTGCATTTTTGGGGTATGTGGTGTTGGGTGATGGCATTAAGGTGGATCCTAAGAAGATGGATTTGATAAGGAATTGGCCTACACGTTTGACTTCATCGAATATTAAGAGTTTCTTGGGTTTGGCGGGTTACTACCGGAGGTTTGTGAATGGTTTCTCTTCTATTTCTTCCCCTATGACAAAGTTGACCCAAAAGAAGGCAAAAGTTGTTTGGACCAATGAATGTAAAAAGAGTTCTTAGACTCTGAAAGACAAACTTATTTCTGCTCCTATTTTAGCTCTACCGAAAAGGTTAGAAGGGTTTATGGTTTATTGTGATGCCTCAAGGATTGGTTTGGGGTGTGTTTTCATGCAAAGGATTGGTTTTGGGTGTGTTTTAATGTAAAATGGAAAGGTTATAGCATATGCCTCTAGACAACTTAAGGTGCATGAGCAAAACTATCCCACTCATGATCTTGAATCGGCGTCCGTGGGCTTTAAAATTTGGCATCACTATTTAAATGGGGTTGTTGATATGTTTACCGACCACAAGAGTCTTTAATATGTGTTCACACAAAAATATCTTAACGCGAGACAAAGAAGGTGGTTAGAACTCCTTAAGGATTATGACATGAGTGTGCACTATCATCCCAGCAAAGCTAATATTGTGGCCGATGCTCTAAGTAGAGTGTCTATGGGTAGCCTAGCGCATATTGATGTTGGTAACAAGGAGATGTCTAGAGAAGTTCACCGGTTAACTAGGTTGGGGGTTAGGTTGAATGAAGTTGCAAACGGTGGTATATTGGTTATTGATGGTTCCAAATCTTCTTGGATTGAGGAAGTCAAGTCTAAATAAGACCTTGACCCCACCTTTCTAGAGTTGAAAACTTTCATGAGGGATGGTAAAGTGGAGGTTTTCTCTCAAGGGGGAGATGGTGCCTTTAGGTACCAAGGTTGACTGTGTGTGCCTAATGTTGATGACTTGAGGGAGCTGATTTTGAAAAAAACTCATAATTAATCCTATTCTATTTGCACTGGTTCCACAAAGATGTATGGAGAGTTGAGGGAGGTGTATGGGTGGTGTGGTATGAAGAGAGATATTGCCAAGTTTGTAGCCGGTTGTCACAATTGCGAATAAGTGAAAGCCAAACCTAAAAGGTCGGGTGGCCTAGCCTAAGACATAGAAATTCTTACTTGGAAATGGGAAGAGATCAACATGGATTTTGTGGTTATGTTGCCAAAGACTAGGAAATACTTTGATTCTATTTGGGTTATTGTGGATAGAATAATTAAGTCAGCTCACTTTCTACCGGTTAAAACAACTTATGGTGCCAAAGATTTTGCCCAGTTGTATATTCATAAGTTGGTTAGATTGCATGGGGTGCCCTTGTCTATCATATCAGATCGTGGAGCTTAATTCACTTCTCATTTTTGGAGATCCTTCCAAAAGGATCTTGGTACAAAGATTAGGCTTATCACGACATTTTATCCACAAAAGGATGGCCAAACTGAAAGGACTATCCAAACTTTTGAGGATATACTTAGGTCTTATGTTTTAGAGTTTAAGGGTAGTTGGGATGAACATCTTCTACTTATTGAGTTTGCTTACAACAATAGCTACCACTCTAGTATTAGCATGACTCCCTTTGAAGCTCTATATGGTAGGTATTGTAGATCCCCGATTGGGTGGTTTGATGTGGGGGAGATGGCTATGTTAGGCCCAAATTTTGTTATGGAAGCTTTAAAGAATGTAAGGTTGATAAGGGAGTGGTTGAAGATAGCTCAAAGTAGGCAAAAATCATATTCTGATGTGAGAAGGAGAGATCTTGAGTTTAATGTTAATGATTGGGTTTACTTGAAGGTCTCACCCATGAAGGGTGTGGTCCAGTTTGGAAAGAAAGGAAAGTTGAGCCCAAGGTTTATGGGTCCTTATAGAATTTTGAGGAAAATTGGTAAGGTTGCCTATGAATTGGAGTTGCCTATGGATATGAATGTGGTTAATCCGATCTTCCATGTGTCTATGTTGAGGAAATGTGTTGGAGACCCAAGTAATATAGTGCCCTTAGAAGTTGTGGGTGTTGTGGAAGGTAATTTGACTTATGAGGAGGTCCCGATTGAGATTTTGGATAGACAAGCGAAAAGGTTGAGGAACAAAGATGTAGCATCCGTCAAGGTCCTTTGGAGGAATAAACAAGTTGAAAGTGCCACATGGAAAGCCGAAGTGGACATGAAAAAGTGATATCCATACCTCTTCAACTCCACTCAAACCAAACATAATAAATCAAGTCCCATATATGATTTCAAGTCTTAAGTTTCAGCCCTCATATCATTTTGCATGCATTTATGTTCATGGTAGCAAGTTTATGGTGATTTTTGATCTTCATGTTGAGACTTTTTGAAAATTATGTTTAAGTGCATTTGTTACATTTAAGTCGAGCTGAAAACTTCACGTTTACTTCTCTTATGCATGTTTTGTTTGACATTCGGGGATGAATGTTCCTAAGGGGGAGATATTGAAATGCCCCTTATGTGTTTCGAAATGCCCCATAATCATAATTTCCATATATCTCAAAATCTATGGATGATATCAGAAATTTGACTTTATATTCTTGATAAGAGGGCAAAATTGAGTGGGAAATGGGTATAACCTGGATTTTAGAAGATCTGCAGTGAAAAATAATTTTTGGTAATTTTTGAATTCCAGTGGCTTCCGCACCTAGGCCGTGATGCGCTAGGGGCGTGGAGAAGTGTATTTTGTCAGACGTGTTTGGTTCGCGTCACCCTAGGGGCAAGGACCAGTGTAAGTTTTTCCTCAGTTTTTTTATTTACTAGTACAAGGCAAATGTTCACATGAAGGGGTCATGAACCATGTTATATACCTTATCCTGATGTATGACTTATTATGATATATTGCCTAATGTCTACGTGAAGGGGTCATGAACCATGTTAAAACTATTACCCTCATGTATGACTTAATATCATATACTATCCGCAACCTACTGAATGGGGTCATAACTCATGCTATACTCTTTACCCTCTAGCACAAGGTACTTGGATGAGCCATTTATGTCACAATATTATGTGGGACAAGCTATGCAAGTATGATTACTCTCAAGCATGTTATATCTAAGCATTTATTATACATGGCATATTGAGCTCATGTCTATTGACTATGATTATGCATCTTGATTACTATGCCTATGATTCTTGTTGCATTGCACCCTGCATACTTAGTACATTCCAAGTACTAATGCATATGTTGTGCCTATATGATGTCACCATGTAGGGACCGGAGCTCCTATCGATCATCCTCCTCCACATGACTAGTCAGACCGTTCAAAGCTAGCTCTTAGTGAGTCCACACATCCGGGGGCGAAATCTAATTTCTTTCATGTTATGTTGAGACTTCTTCTTTATGATGGATACTTATTATTATGAGGGTGAGCCCGGGAAGTGTCTTGGCCTCGCTCCATTCTAAGTTAGAGGTGTTATTGGATACTATGTTTTTTATATTCTATGAGCTTGACTCTTTTTATGCTTTTATGATTATCAAAGACTTTCCTTAGTCTCGCTTTCCCTTTTTATTAATTGACTCTTATTATTGCTTAATTTTGCTTCCGCAACCAAGGATGTGTACATATACAATCAAGAGGCTTGTTTGTGTTGTCTTTGGACTTCTCATTCACCTTTTTATATCTAGGCCCTAGGCTTCGATCATGACAGTAAGGCCCTGAATATGACCCAAAAGAATTACACTGTCACTGAGTAAGAGCTACTTGCATTGGTCTTCATATTCGGAAAATTTTGTTCATATTTGTTGGGAGCCAAAGTGGTGGTGTATACAGACCACACTACACTTAAATATTTGATGGCTAAAAAAGATGCAAAGCCAAGGTTGATAAGATGGGTACTTCTCTTACAAGAGTTCAACTTTGATATCATTGATAGGAAAGGGATAGAAAATCAGGTTGCAAATCATCTATCCCGATTAGAAGATGGGGCAATGATGAAATTTGATGATGGATTAGAGATAAATGATTCTTTTCCGGATAAAAGAGTGTTGGCTGCATCGTATGATCTTATACCTTGGTTTGTGGACTATGCAAATTATTTTGTGAATGATATCATAAAATTTGACTTAAACACACATCAACGTCAAAAATTTATGCATGATGTGAGGAAATTCTTTAGGGATGACCCATACGTATTCCATGTATGTGCTAATGGGATTATTTATTGCTGTGTTCCTGAGGTTGAAATGATGAGCATACTTGATTCATACCACTCTTCACTGGTGGGTGGATATCATAGTGGGATTTGAACAACCCATAATATTTTACAATATGGGTATTATTAGCCCATAATCCACCAAGATGCTTATGGCTATGCCAAAGCTTGTGATAGGTGCCAAAGAGAAGGTGGGGTTACTCGCAAGCATGAGCTCCCTTTAAATCCTATTTTGGTTATTGAGTTGTTTGATATGTGGGGGATAAATTTCATAGGAGCATTTGTTAGCTCACATGGAAAAAAATACATCTTAGTCACTATGGATTATGTATCAAAGTGGGTGGAGGCCGTGGCTCTACCTAACATTGAAGGTAAAAGTGTCAAAACATTTCTAAAAAGGTATATCTTTTGTAGATTTGGTACTCCTCGGGCTATCATCAGTGATGGAGGTTCTCACTTTTTAATAGACATTTTAAAGCTCTTCTTGAAAAGTATAGAGTCAAACATAGGGTTGCAACACCGTATCATCCCCAAACAAGTGGGCAAGTGGAAGTTTCAAATAGGGAAATCAAGCAAATTTTATCTAAGACTGTGAATGCAAATCAAACAAATTGGTCTTGGAAGCTGGATGATGCATCATAGGCATATCAGACTGCATTCAAGACCCTTATAGGCATATCCCTATATCAACTCATTTTTGGGAAGACATGCCATTTGCCAGTGAAACTTGAGCATAAAGCAATGTGGGCATTGAAGAAGTTGAATTTAGATTGAATGATGCAACTACCTCTAGATTGAGCCAGCTCAATAAGCTTGATGAGCTTTGTGAAAGCATATGAGAGTTTGGCCTTATATAAGCAAAGAATGAAAATATAACATGATCGCCACAGAGAAAACCATAAATTTATAACTAGGGACTTGGTTCTGCTCTTCAATTCTAGATTAAAATTATTCCCGGGAAGAACAAATCTAGATAGTTGGGACCCTTTCGGGTAGTACATGTCTTTGATCATAGGGCCATTGAATTAGAGAGGCAAAATGGATATACTTTCAAGGTAAATGGCCAAAGAGTTAAGCCATACCTTAAAAATGTGGAAGAGATCAAGATGGTTGAAGAATGAGATCTTGAGGAAGTCTGAGTACTCAAGATAGGTATGTCGTGCCACGACTATAAATCAGGCATTGCTTGGGAGGCAACCTAAGGTGGACCATGGCGCTTAGGCTCCAAGATATGTTTTGACCCCTTACATTTACTTTGATTTTGACTTTGTACATTGAGGACAACGTACAATTATGTTTGATAGGGTGTGGGCAGTTAGGACCTTGGTGAAGTCTGAGTAGCTTATGATCCATTACTACCCCAAATTTTGATCCCGAGGTTTTCTTGCCTGTGTTCTTTTTTCTCGTGGATATTTAATTTTTGTTGATCCAGTATGTTTAGTATGTTTAGATAATACATGTAGCATAAAGTACTTATACTTATGACATACAACTTGTTTTTGATGTTTTATATTATGATTTGAAAATTAGTACCCACAAAAAAAATATTTTGATTATTTGTTAAATTACAACCATGTATATTTGGGTGTTTGACAATATTTGTCTTGATGAGTGAGGGTAATTGAGATATGAAGCATGATCTGTAAGTTTCTTGTTGATAATATATGCAATGGCATGTGTGAGTGAGCCTATTATGCTAGATTCATGCATATTTTGTGCTAATTTATAACTTGCCCTATTACTCTAAGTTTGATTGTAGATTAAATGGATTAGTAAAATTAGTCAACTTTAGGCTAAAATAACCAACCAAATAATGTTTTATCCCTTGTTTCAAATATTTGAGCCTTACATGAACCAATTCTTCAAAAACACCTAATTAGCCTAACCTTTTCTAGTGAAAAACCTTGAAATTGGCCCTGGTCTATCCTTGAGCATTGTGAACCTTGAATGAGGCAAAATGCCTAAGTTAAGGGTGGCTACCAAAAGTGGCCCTGATTTAGGGAATAGATATTGTGTATTTCAATATAGGCTAAAAGCCTTAGTTGAGGATGACCGGTGTAGACGAAAAATCACAAAAATAAGGTGGTGAATTGGGAATGAGGAGAAAAAGAAGAAAATCATGTACCAGGTACAAGAAAAAAAAAGATGCCTTAGATTGAGATTAAAAGTAAATTGATGTGTGAAATGAGGTAAAAGCCAAAAATGAGAAGAAAACACCCGAAAAACCTTTAATATGAAGAAAAATGGAAAATAAGGTGAAATTGATTGAGTTGGTAAGGTGAAAGTGATGAAAAACATGGTTCAAGGATGGTCTTTAGTCATTATGTTTCAAAAAATGCCCTACCAAAGCCCCATGAGCCTATTTACAAGTCTAGAAAGTCCTATAGTAATCTTAGTCCAATTGGTTGAAAATCCGAGTCATGACATATGGGCAAGCCTATGGTATTAGTCAATGTGCATGAATATCTTTGTGAGTGTGAGTGTGAGTGTGTTTGCATAGTCCCAATAGTAATTTTGAAATCATCATTGATTATGTTATTTGGGACTTCTCTCTATGAGGGCATTTGTATTGCATTTTTAGCAGTTGACTTGTTTAGTGATTATGGATTATGAATATTCTCTTGCTTATCATAGTTGTACTACCAAATGCATCATTATGTCTTGGTTTGCCATAATAGCTATCTGATCTTGTTCTAAAATGTTGGTGTGGCTACTTGAGCCTGAATTGTACATAACATATGCCAGTAGGATTATTCTGTGTGTTGTTGTGTTATCTAGTTAAATTGAGTCATTGCTTGAGGACAAGAAACAATTTTAAGTTGAGGGTGTTGATGTGCTGTAAAAATATGTCACATTTGTGCCTACAACTTTAGATTTTGTGTGTTCTCAATGCGACATTTATGGTTTTTATATGTTTTTGCAGGAAAAGCAGGTCGGTACAATTTTAGAAAGATTGTAGACTTTTTCTAGTTTTTGCAGACTTACAAGACTCTCTACGAGTCATAGAGCCATTTATGAGTCGTAGAGTTGGTTTCATAGAGATTTTTAGTGTTTGATGAAAGTCTGAAGATGTGAAGTTCAGCCACACGAGACCTCTTTACGACTCCTAGTTCACTCTACGAGTAGTATTGAGGGGTTCAATTGAAATTTCCAGAGAAGGATCAGAGAAGGACTAAAATATGCAGTTGAGGGCTACAAGAGGTTAATACGAGTCGTAGATCAGACTATGACTCGTGAAGATGTTTCAGCGGTGAAGTGCAAGGTACAAGAAGGTAAATGCAAAAGTTCGATTACGACTTGTAAACCCAGTTACGAGCCATAACTGCGAGTCATAGCAGCCGTCGATCTATTTTTCTAATATTTTTAGGGACTTGTCTGTAAATACTATAAATAGTATAATTAGGTTATTTTTGGTAAGCATTACAACAGAGTTAGATTGAGAGCATGAAATTAGAGTTTTTTTTAGGGTTTTAGACTTGGAGACAAATATTAGAAAGGAGAATACACTTGTGGATTCAATATATCTGTCAACCTTGTGATTTTTAATACAAATTGAGTTTACTTGTTCTTTAATCTATTTGGGTAAGATATTAATTATGTGTTCTTAATTCATAGCATTTTTATCTTCCCATAGCATGAGTGGCTAAACTCACAACTTGGGGTTATGGAAACAATGAAGATCTAACCATTTAAACCCAGATTATTTGCAATTCTTAGAATGGGTATTTGCATGTATTAATCAAATCTCTTCATTTTGCATATTTTCTAGTGGTGCCAGCATTAAAACTCACCTAGTGTCACCTTCCGATCCAGGTGGTAATAATTAGAAAAAGAGATTGATTAATAGGATTTAATGATGTGTTCTGGTCTAATCAACCGAACTAGACAAAGGGGCGATTGACTGGGACTATGGGTAATGGTTAGTATAGCACATTATAAAGATGGGCCAAGTCCTATAGTGAAATTCGACCTTCACCTTTGACCAAAGGGGTAGAAGAACTTAAATTACCATCCTGCATGCGATATTCTAGTTGAGAATCATGATATACGAGGATGTTGAGTTAGTGAATCATGGGGAACACAATACCAAAGTTGCCCTCTATTATTGATTGTCTTTTATTTTAGTTAGTTTAGTTTAATTTTTTATCAATCATTACAAACCCCCTCTTTTTGGGAAATTGAGTTAGTTAATACTTGAATTGTTTATTGGTGAATCAATTTCAAAAGTCTCTGTATTCTCTGTGGGATTTGACCCTAACCTTGGTTAGGTTTATTACTTTGACAATGATTGCCTTGACCTCCAAAGAGAGGTTTATCTTGAGCATGATCAGTTCATAATGCTAGTAATGAGTTTATCCACATGAGACCAGTCACTAGTTGGAGGGTTTGCATGGATACTCAATGCTTCTACAAAAAAATGGTCACTTCCCTATGCCATTCATAGACCAGATGCTAGATTGATTGGCAGGCAAAGGCTGGTACTATTTTCTTGATGGTTATCAGGCTATAACTAGATTTTTATCACTCTAGTAGACCAAGAGAAGACCACTTTTACATGTCCTTATGGAACCTTCGCATTCAACAGGATGTCATTCAGATCGTGTAATGCACTGACCATGTTCTAGAGATGATTAATGTCAATTTTCTCAAATATGGTAGAGGATAATATTGAGGTGTTCATGGATCATTTTTGCATTATTGGAGATTCGTTCGAGGATTGTTTGAAATATCTACATGATGTGTTTAAGCAGTGCGAAGAGTGTCACCTTATGTTGAATTAGGAAAATTGTCACTTTATGGTGAAGAAGCGTATTGTAGTAGGACACAGAATCTCCATCGAAGGTATTGAGATAGATAAGGCTAAGGTTGAGATCATTGAGAAGCTCCCTCCACCTCTCTGTAAAAGGTGTGAGGAATCTCTTGGGACATGCAGGCTTCTACCGAAAGTTTATAAAAGACTTCTAAAAGATTACATATACCTTATGAAAACTACTTGAGAAAAATTCTAAGTTCGTGTCTGATGATGCGTGTCTAAAAGCATTCGAGAGGGTTGAAGCAGAGGTTGTTTTCGACACCTATCATTGTTGCACCAGATTAGACTCAACCTTTTGAGATCATGTGCGATGCAAGCGAGGAAGCACTTTGTGTGGTATTGGGACAGTACAGAGAGAGGATATTACATCTTATTTACTATGCCAGTAAAGCCCTAAATGCTGCACAAAAGAATTATATTGTTAATGAACAAGAGTTATTCGTAGTGGTCTTTATGTTTGAGAAGTTCAGGTCATCTATTGGGAACCAAAGTCATTATCCAAACTAATCATTCGGTGTTGAGGTATTTGATAGTAAATATGGATGCTAAACCAAGGTTAATTTGATAGGTACTTCTTCTTCAAGAGTTTGACTTTGAGGTGATTGACAGAAAGGGGACGGAGAATCAAGTTGCTGATCATCTATCCACTCAAGGATGAGGCCATGTCAAAGTTTTATGATGGGTTAGACATCAATAATGTGTTCCCTGATGAGAGAGTATTGACTGCATCACACGATTTAATACCATGGTTTGTAGATTTTGTGAATTACTTAGTCAGTGATGTTGTGCCATCAAACTTGACTTTCCACCAGCATTGTAAGTTTATGTCTAAAGAGAGGAAGTTTTTCTGAGATGAACCATATTTGTTTTGTGCCTGTGCAGATGAAATTATTCACTGCTGTGTTCCTGAGGTTGAGATGATGAGCATTCTTGAGGCTTGTCATTCCTTATTAGTCGGTGGGAATCATAGTGGTATCCGGATAACACATAAGATCTTGCGGTGTGGCTACTACTAGACAACTATCCACCGAGATACCCATGACTATGCCAAAGTATGTCGCAAGTGCCAAAGAGAAGGTGGAATTTCTTGCCAACATGAGCTCCTACTTAACCTCTTTATGGTTGTTGAGTTGTTTGATGTGTGGGGTATAGACTTCATGGGACCATTTGTCGATTCAGATAGGAATAAGTACATCTTAGTTACTATGGACTACACTTTGAAACAGGTGGAAGCAGTGGAGCTTCCTAACAATGAAGGTAAGAGTGTCACAACATTCCTCAAGAAGAACATCTTCTCGCGGTTTGGCACTTCTCGGGTGATCATAAACAATAGAGGTTCCCACTTTTGTAATAGGTTATTCAAAGCTCTACTAGAGAAGTGTGGGGTGAGCCATAATATGGCAACGCCTTACCATCCATAGACAAGTAGGCAGGTTGAGGTATTTAATATAGAGATTAAGCATATTCTTTCTAAGACAGTGAATGCAAATCAGACAGATTGGTCACGAAAGCTAGATGATGTGTTGTAGGCATACCAGACTGCATTCAAGACTCCCATAGGTATGTCTGCTTACCAACTTGTTTTTGGTAAATCTTGTCATTTACCTATAGAGCTTGAGTATAAGGTAATGTGTGCTCTCAAGAAGCTAAACTTGGATTAATATGATGCTACTACTTCGAGGCTGAGCCAATGCAATGAACTCGATGAGTTTCGATTGAGGGCATATGAGAGCTCAACATTATATAGGCAAAAGAAGAAGTTGTATCAACATCATCACATTAATCACTACAATTCACGCTTCAAGACTTGGTTCTATTAGTTAATTCAAAGATAAGGCTATTTCCTAGAAAACTCAAGTCCAAGTGGTTGGGTCCCTACAAGGTCACACATATCTTACACCATCGGACTGTTGAGTTAGAAAGCAGTGATGACACGAGGTTCAAAGTCAACGGCCAGAGAATCAAACCACACTTTGGAAATGTAGATAAAATCAAGACAATTGAAGTATTGATGCTTGGTGAAGCCTTAGTAACCATGTAGTCTAAGTTGTGTTGCGACAACAAATCAGGCGCTACTTGGGAGGCAACCCAAAATTTTAGTTGTAGTTTTTGTGTATTTGTGTTTTTTTTTTAATTTTGACTCATAGGTAGCTTAATATTTGCAATTTTCTGTGTATTTTTATACTCACAGTCAGGAAAATTATAGAGTAACAATTTATTTTAATAAGTACAAGTATGAACAGGATGAAAACAACAAACAAGTTCAAAAAATGAAAAAGTCATTCTATGTGCCAGTATATGAGTCTAGTTTAAACCATGATCCATAACACCACTTGTAGAACCAATTACAGTGAATAGGAACTTTTGTTTTTGATTTCATGAGCCAACTTTACGGCTCGTAGAAAGAATTATGGGCCATGAATGGGCTTCATGGACTCCTGGTAAGTTTTATGAGATTTTTCTAAGTGTCAGAGGCATCTATGTACAGTACATACAGGTTGTAATACATTTCACGACCCTTAGATATCTTTTGTAGATCCTGGGTAAAATTGGCAATTTAAAACCACAAAACTGATGAGTCATGAAAATATGACTTTTATGATGCTTAAAACATAGGATTGTTGTGAGTTCTTAAGTGCAGTTGTTAGCTTAATATGTCTTTTATGTTCGTTTTGTATGAAAATGAGAATTTCATATAATTATGGATGTTGGACTAATTTGGAGTTAAAATTGGCTAAAATATGAAAAGGCATTGCTAGTGGATTATCTGGACACACCGTATACTACATGTGAGTTACTGGAAGGCAAAGCAAAGTACCACCAAAGCAACAACAAAAGTTAAAACACACACGTCACAAGCTATCTCAAAAAAATGATCAAGACGCATAGTTATTGTTGCGCTAGGGAGTTTACTATCCACTACCAATGATGCAATCCATCTAAAGGTGTGAAGTTAATGAGTATGTCATGATGTCACGACCCAAGCCTAGGGCCTATACATGAAACGATGAATAGGGATCTCGAAGGAACCCCAAACAAGCCTCTTAACTTGTCATTTCACATCATTGGTTGCAGAAGCATATAAAAGCATTAAAGAGCAAGAATAGGGGCAAAAGGGCTAAGGGAAAAAGCTTGTACAATACCATAGTCAAGAGACAAGAGTCAACTCATATTATAGATATATAACATGTCCAACAACCACCTCTACCATATAGATAAGAGCGGGGGCCAAGACAAAGTAACCGGGCTCACCCTCATAGTCAAATAGAACATAAAGAAGAGTCTCTCAATACATAACAAGAGAGAGAGTAGACTAAGGTCCTCGAAGTATAGTACTCACCAACTAGCTTGAGTAGCACCGAACTAGCTACGTGGAGGAGGATGATCAACTTAGGCTCCGGTTCCTACATGGTGATATCATGTAGGCAAGAGTGTGTGTTAGTACGTTTGAATGTACTAAGTATGTAGGACACAATGCAACAATAGATATGCATCATAATCAAAATACATAATATTAAGCAATAGGCATATTATAACAATATGACATGTATAATCAATGCTTACGTAAAACACGCTTAAGTAACTCATGCTCATATAGATATCATATGTGTAGAAGAACCAAGCTAGCTATTCAAGGTACAATCCCCTTGGTGGTTGTATGGTATAAACCTCTTACATGTTTGATGATAATCACACCTTATCAACACGATGGCGAAGTACAAACCCCCAACATGGTTACCCGGGCTCTTATCCCCCCGGATCGGGTATTGTCTAATGGAACACTTTATATAGAGTATATTACATACATAAGCTCATTTCATCATCATATAGTCTTTCATATTATATCTCATGCTTTATACCATCAACTCCTCAAGGAACCACATCCAGACATTTTATCAAATTCTTAGAGGGTATGTAATGCTAGTATAAAACCATGAATTATAGAGATGAAATCATGCAAGAAAATACATTGTAAAACCATCAATCAACACCTTGCATCACCCTCAAGCAATATACATCAAAACCCCTTCTTAAATCTTACAATAAAGCAAAGCTTTATAGCTCAAAACATGGCAAAATAGTCACAACTATACATAGCTTTAACATGGTGTGCAGTGAATTTCATAATGATCAAGACCCATTTGTAAATCAACTTTAAATCATGCAATTTAAGTAAAAGGGGCTTGGGTATCATGGGTGAAAGAAATCCATGAAAGAAACTCACATACCTTGGCTTAGAGATGAACTTGGTAAAGATTGAAGATGGAGACTTGAAACTTGAAGAAGAACCTTGAAGGAGAATCTTAGCTTAGGATGGGGGTTTGGGACTTGAGTTTGGGGGGTGAAAAATATGACGAAGTGTTTGAGTGAGTATTGTAAAATGTTTAGGATGATATGAGGGTGAAATTTGGCTAAGTATAGGTAAAAACATGTCTGGGAAAACTTGGGCCCAACATTTAGAAATTTTTGGACGAACTAAAAAGAAGCAGTCATAAAAATGTACTAGTGCACATCGCGGAAGCGGCACACACTGCTCTCTAGAAATTGCATTTTCAAAAATCATAATTGCTAATCTTTCGCTCTTAAATCGGGGTTAGACCTTTTTTCACATAATTGTGAATGACATAGGGACTGAAACATAAGACTTGAAATCACATAGGAGACTTAAAACTAGTACCTTAGGCTTGAGTGGAGTGGAAGAGATAAGGATACCACTTTTGTGTGTCTGCTTTGGCCTCCTAAGTAGCACTTTCAATTTATTGGTTCCTCCAAAGGACCTTAACGGATGCCACCTCCTTGTTCCTCAATCTCTTCACTTGCCTATCTAGGATCTAAACTGGAACCTCCTCATAAGTCAAGTTATGCTCAACAACACCCACAACATCAAGAGGCACAATAGCATTAGGATCACTAATGCATTTCCTCAATATAGAGACATGAAACACCGAATGAACTGAATTTATTTCACTAGGAAACTTCAACTCATAAGCTACCTTGCCAACCATTTTCATGACCTCATAAGGACAACAATATCTTAGACTCAACTTCCCCTTTTTACCAAAACCGACCACACCTTTCAATGGAGAAACCTTCAAGTAAACCCAATCACCTACTTTGAATTCAAGGTCTCTTCTTCTCACATGCGGCTTAAGATTTTTGACAACTCTGGGCTGTTATTAACCTTTCCCTAATCATCCTAACCTTCTTAAGAGCCTTCATAACCAGATCTGGTCCCAATAAAGCCACCTCTCCAACCTCAAACCAACCAACTGGTGATCTACAATGTTTCCCATAAAGAGCCTCAAAAGGAGCCATACCGATACTAGAGTGATAACTATTATTGTAGGCAAACTCAATCAAAGGAAGATGGTCATCCCAACAAACCCTCAACACCAATACACAAGCCCTTAGCATGTTCTCAAGGGTTTGAATGGTTCTTTCGACTTGGCCATCTGTTTGGGGGTGAAAGGCCGTACTAAGGTGGACTTTTGTACCAAGGTCCCTTTGAAAGGACCTCCAAAAATGTGAAGTGAATTGTGAACCATGATCTGATATGATGGACAAAAGAACCCCATGCAACCTCACTAACTCATAGATGTACAATCGTGCATACTTTTCAGCCCCATATATGGTCTTAACAGGTAGAAAGTGAGCTCATTTTGTCATCCTATCAACCACCACCCAATAGAATCAAAACCTTTTCTAGTCTTGGGCAACCCATCCACAAAATCCCTATTAATCACCTCCCACTTCCAAATGGTTATCTCTATGTCTTGAGTTAGGCCACCCAACCTTTGATGTTCTGCTTTGACTTGTTGACAACTATGGCAATCAGAAGCAAATTTGGCAATGTCCCTCTTCATGCCTCCCCACCAATACACATCCCTCAAGTCTCTATACATTTTGGTGGAACCAAGATGGATAGAATAAGAAGAATTATGGGCCTCATCAATGATTTTCTCCCTCAAAACGTCAACACAAGGCACACACAACCTACCTTGGTACCTAAGGGAACCATCTCCCCTCGGGGAGAAAACCTCTACTTTGCCCTCTTCACCGAGGCCTTCAATTCAAGTAAGGAGGAGTCAAGATCTTGTTTTTCTATCACCTCATCAACCAATGAAGACTTAGACCCATCAATAATAATCACACTATCGTCACAAACCTCTTCCAACCTAACCCCCAATTAGCTAATCTATCCACCTCCCCAGCCATTTCCCTATCACCACTATCAACATGAGCTAGGCTACCCATGGACACCGGACTGAAAGCATCCACCACCATATTTGCCTTACCTGAATGATAATGCACACTTATGTCATAATCTTTAAGAAGTTCTAGCCACCTTCTTTGTCTCAAGTTGAAATCTTTTTGAGTGAAGATATATTGGAGGCTCTTATGATCAGTGAAGACATCCACATGCACCCCAAACAAATAATGATGCCAAATCTTTAATGCAAACACAATGGAGGCTAACTCTAGATCATGGGTAGGGTAATTCCTTTCATGTACTTTGAGTTATCTAGAAGCATAGCCTATGACCTTACCATTTTGCATTAGTACACAACCCAAACAAACTCTAGATGCATCACTTTACACAACAAAACCCTCAAGCCCATCTAGTAGTGACAATATAAGAGTACACAACCCAAACCAAATCTAGAAGCAACATAATACACCACAAAACCCTCAAGCTCATCTAGTAGTGACAATATAAGAGCGGACACAAGCCTGTCCTTCAATGTTTGAAAGCTTATCTCACATTCATTGGTCCACATAAACTTAACCTTCTTTTGAGTCAATTTGGTCATAAAGGAAGCAACGGAGGAGAACCCATTTACAAATCTTCTATAGTAACCCGCAAGGCCCAAGAAGCTCCTAAATATCCGACGGGGTCAATGGTCTAGGCCAATTCCTAATTATATTGGTTTTATTAGGATTTGCTTTTATACCATCCCCCGATACCACATGACCCAAATTTAACCTCCTTCAACCAAAATTCGCACTTATCATACTTGGCATACAATTTCTCCTCCCTTAATCTTTGCAACACAAACCTCAAATGCCCCATATACTCCTCCATACTATGTGAATAGATCAAAATATCATCAATGCAAACCATAACAAAGGAATCAAGGTAAGGTTTAAAGACCCTATTTATTAGGTCCATGAAGATGGCCGGTGCATTGGTCAACCCAAATGACATCACAACAAACTCATAATGCCCATATCTATTCTGGAAAGTCATCTTGGGAATATCACACTCCCTCACCCTCACTTGATGATACCCGGGCCGAAGATCAATCTTAGAGAAGAAGCTAGCCCCTTGCAATTGGTAAAATAAGTCATCAATTCTTGGAAGAGGATACCTATTCTTGATGGTGACCCTATTGAGTT
>DF358570.1:79572-91104 GCA_000787875.1 Solanum virginianum
TCAACTTGAGTTATCGATAGTCAATACACATTCTAAGTGGCCCATCCTTCTTTTTCACAAACAACGCTGGGGTACCCCAAGGTGATTAGCTAGACCTAATAAATCCCTTTTCCAACAAATCTTTCAATTGTTCCTTTAACTCCTACAACTCCGCGGGGCCATACGGTAAGGGGGAAAGGAGATAGGTTGAGTATCGGAAAGGAGATCTATGCCAAAATCTATCTCTCTTTCAGGAGGACACTAGGTAGGTTATTTGGGAAGACATCAAGAAACTCATTTATAATCGGAATTGACTCTATGGAAGAGACTTTGGACTCCACATCTTTAACCCTCACAAGATGATACAAACACCCCCTAGAAATCAACTTATGGGCTTTAATGCATGAAATGAATATACCCTTGACCACCACATCTTGACTTTCCCACACAAGGATAGGTTCATTAGGGAATTGAATCTTGACCCCATGGGTTCTACAATCAATAGAAGCATATTAGGCATGCAACCGATCCATCCCAAGTATGACATCAAAATCTACCATGTCTAATTCAACAAGATCACAGGCAACAACTTATGGAAAATGCAAATAGAATAACTCATATAAACTTTCCTAACAAAAATAAAGGCACCAATAGGAGTAGATACTTTATATGACTCATGCAACAACTCGGGGACAATATGGAACTTTTGAGCAATAAGAGGGGTAACAAAGGAAAGAGTGACACCCTGATCAATCAAATCATACACATCAAAGTCAAAGATTTTCAATATACCGATAACAACTTGGGGGACCTTATCAACTCCTTGCCTTCCATGTAGAGAATAAAATCAATTGTGCCTTGGGGCACCACCTTGAGGACCACCTCTCCCCAATGGGACCGCATTAGCACCACAGACCTTACCGCAGTTTCTTGGATAATCTACCTTCTTGTGACCAAGCTTCCCACATTTATAGCATGTATTAGAACCCTTCAAACATGGGCCTCCATGGCTCCTTCCACATTTAGGGTACACATTAATTGGAGCCACCCACCAACATCTTGAGGCCTAGGGAAGTCATTGGCAAACCCACTATTAGTAGCATGAGGAGGCCCTTTGACTTGACGGAATTTAACATCCTTTTGGGATTTACCCTCAAATCGGGCCCTCTTGAACTCATGCCCCTTCTTTTCCTCAATTCATCCTCCTCTATTATCTTGGCATAGGTCATCAACTGAGATAATTCCATGTCACTTATTAGTATGGTGGGCCAACATTCTTCACTTACCAAGTTGGAGACCCCCATCACAAACTTATTTATCCTAGATATAGGATCGGCCACCAAATGAGGATAATACTTTGAAATTTGATTAAACTTAAGGGTATACTCTCTCACACTCATAGCACCTTGTTTCAAGTTCATGAACTCTACCAACTTTGCTTTCCTAAGCTCTCAAGGGAAAACCGATTAAGGAAAGCTAAACTCCTCCCAAAGCACCACAATACCAACCCCCTTCTCACCCTTCCATTAATCATACCATATTTGAGCTACCCATTTGAATTGGTACACCACCAACTCCACCTTTTCATTTGGCCCAACACCCATGATGTTAAAGATTTTGTAGACTTCATCAACAAACTCTTATGGATCTTCATCCACATTTGACCCATAGAAAATCAGAGGATTGATCCCTATGAAGTCTCTTACCCTAGATCCCGGGGTAGTAGCATGAGGTGCTTAGGCCCCTTGATTGAATTGGTTGGCCACCACTTGGGCAAGCATGAGAGCATCCTAGAGCTCACCATTGGTAGGCTGCTCCTCGGGAGTTTGGACCCTTTGTCCTTGAGTGTTTGGCATGATCTAGCATAGCAAAGAACAATTGTTAGGGGGAAAAACTCACTACAACTCTATAGCATGATGTAAAAAATGAAGAAGGGAAATATTTACTAAAAGGTCTTATAGTCTCCTAGTCATAGTCATGGTGCGCTTGACAACTATGAATAGGACTCTAATCGACGCGGTGGGTTGGACTCCAAGGATCTATCAACTTAGTGCTCTGATATCAAGTTTGTCATGACCCAAGCCTAGGGCCTAAATGTGACACGGCGAATTGGGATCCCGAAGGAATCCCAAACAAGCCTCTTAACTTGTCATTTCACATCATTGGTCGCGGAAGCATATAAAAACATTAAAGAGTAAGAATAGGGGCAAAGGGGCTAAGGGGAAAAGCTTGCATAATACCATAGTCACAGACAAGAGTCAACTCATATCATAGATACATAACATGTCCAACAAACACCTCTACTACATAGATAAGAGCGGGGGTCAAGACAAAGTGACCGGGCTCACCCTCATAGTAAAATAGAACATAAAGAAGAGTGTCTTAATATATAATAAGAGGGAGAGTAGATTAAAGTCCCCAAAGTAGAGGACTCACCAACTAGCTTGAGTAGCGCTGAACTAGCCACACGAGATGATTAACTTGGGCTCCGGTTCCTACATAGTGATATCATGTAGACAAGAGTATGCGTTAGTATGTTTGAATGTACTAAGTATTTAGGATACAATGCAACAATAGATAGGAATCATAATCAAAATGCATAATAGTAAGCAATAGGCATATTATAATAATATGGCATGTATGATCAATGCTTAAGTAAAATATTCTTAAGTAACTCAAGCTCACATAGGATATCATATGTGTAGAATAGACCTAGTTAGCAATTCAAGGTACAAACGCCTTGGTGGTTGTGTGGTATAAATCCTTTACATAGTTGATGATAATCACACTTTATAAACATGGTGGTGAAGTACAAACCCCTCACATGGTTGATGAGTACAAACCCCCAACATGGTTACCCGACTCTTATCCCCCCGAATTGAGTCTGGTCTAATTCAAAAATTATATAGAGAATATTATATGCATAAGCTCATATCATTATCATATAGTCTTTCATATCATATTGATGCTTTGGACCTTTAACTCCTCAAGAAACTACATTTGGACATTTTATTAAATACTTAGAAGGTGTGTAATGCTAGTGTAAAATCACGAATTATAGAGATGAAATTATGAAAGAAAATATATTGTAAAACCATCAATCAAGACCTTGCAACACCCTCAAACAATATACATCAAAATCCCTTCTCAAATCTTACAATAAATCAAAGATTTATAGCTCAAAACATGGCAAAACAGTCACAATTGTGCATAGCTTTAACATAGTATGCAGTGAATTTCATAATGATCAAGACTCATTTGTAAATCAACTTTAAATCATGCAATTTGAGTAAGTCACAACTATATATAGCTTTAACATGGTGTGCAGTAAATTTCATAATGATCAAGACCCATTTGTAAATCAACTTTAAATCATGTAATTTAAGTAAAAGGGGGTTTAGGTGTTATGGGTAAAAGGAATCCATGAAATAAATCCACATACCTTAGCTTAGAGATGAACTTGGTGAAGATTGGAGATGGACACTTGAAGCTTGAAGAAGAACCTTAGCTTGAGATGAGGGTTTGGGACTTGAATTTGGGGAGTGAAAATATGGCTAAGTGTTTTAGTGAGTATTAAACCTTGAAAGAAAACCTTAGCTGGAGATGAGGGTTTGAGACTTGAGTTTAGGGAGTGAAAATATGACTAAGTGTTTAAGAGAGTATTGTAAAATATTTAGGATGATATGAGGGTGAAATTTGGCTAAGTATAGGTAAAAACAAGTTTGGGAAAACTTGGGCCCAATACTTTGCAAATTTTGGACGAACTAAAAAAAAGCAGTCACAAAAATATACCTGTAGCGCACACTACTCTCTAGAAATTGCACTTTAAAAAATCATAATTGCCAATCTTTCACTCTTAAATCAGGGTTAGACCTTTTTCCACCTAATTTTGACCCCCTGATCACGAATATGAAGTCGAATTTCTAAAATAATGAATGAATTTTGAGATATATAGAAATTAAAATTCTGGGCATTCTGAGGCACATTTTGGGCACTTTTTGGGGTCGCTTCACATGACCCATGCCTAGGGCCTAGATGTGTGATGGTGATTGGGGAACCCGAAGGAACCTTAAACAAGCTTTTTAACATATCATTACACATCATTGGTCGCAGAAACAATTAAACAACAATAAGAGAATAGAAATAAGGGCATAGGGACTAGGGGAGTCTTTCATAGCATTTGAAACATACCAGAGTCAAGGCAATGAAAGCTCATCACCTCATTACATAACTTGTCCAATAACACCTCTACACTTACATTTGAGCGGCGGCCAAGACAACTTTTTGGGCTCACCCTCATAGTCAAAAGCATACAAATAGATAGTCTTTAATAACATAAGAGCAAGAGATATCATCCTCGAAGTTGAGGACTCACCAAACTTGATTTGAGAAGATAGTACTAGACACGTGGTAGAAGATGGTCAAGTGGAGCTCTAGTTCCTACATGGTAACATTATGTAGGCATAAAGTATGTGTTAGTATGTTTGAATGTACTAGGTATGTAGGATGCAATGCAATAAGTGATAGACAACATAATCAAAATGCATAATTAGGCAATGGATTAGCATATAGCAATATGACATGCATGAGTAATACTTGAAACAAAATATGCTTGTGTAGAACATATTACATGTGAAGTAAGAGACCATCATGTCCAAGTCCTTCCACCCCCTTGGAGAGTCAATTGAGGTATCAACCCCTCAATTGGTTGATGATTGTCATACCCTGCCATCCATGGTAATTGAGGTATCAACCCCTCAATTGGTTGATGATTGTCATACCCTGCCATCCATGGTAATTGAGGTATCAACCCCTCAATTGGTTGATGGTTGTCTCACCCTACCATTCATGGTGATTGAGGTATCAACCCCTAAATTGGTTGATGGTTGTTTCACCCTACCATCCATAGTGATTGAGATATCAATCCCTCAATTGGTTGATGGTTGTCTCACCCTACAATCCATGGTAATTGAGGCATAGCACCCCTCAACAAGGTGTGGTCAACTTGCAATACTATAGATACTTTTCATGAAAACAACACATATATACCTTTCTTTCATCATCATAAAATCATTCAAGTCATAGGTCATGCAATGGATCATCAATAGCTCAAGAATCGTAAACTAGACATTTTATCAAACACTTGGTGGGTATGTAATTTTAGTGTAAAATCATGCAATTCAAAAGTGAAATCATGCAATAAAACTTGAAGAAATCAATCCACCAACACTTAGAAATACCACCTTGCAAAATTCATTGAAACCCTTTGACAAAACTCATCATAGATCTTAGATTCATAGCTCAAAACATGCTTAAATAGTCATACTTTAATGAAACCCCAACATAGTTCATAGTCAAATTCAGAATATGAAAACCCATAAGTAAATCAACTTAGAAACATGTAATTTATGTGAAAAGTAAGCTTGGGCACCATGGGTGAAAGGACCTAATGGTTAAAACCCACATACCTCAACTTTGGAGAATTCCTTGATGAAGATTGAGATGAGAACTTGGAGCTTGATTAAATTCCCTGAATCCGGAAAACCCACATACCTCAACTTTGGAGAATTCCTTGATGAAGATTGAGATGAGAACTTGGAGCTTGATTAAATTCCTTGAATCCGGAAATAAGTTTGCGACCCTTGATTTTGAGTGAAATATTTGTCTAAGTATTTGAGAGAGTATTGGGTAATGTCTTGTATAATATCAAGGTGAAATATGGCTAAAGTATAGGTATTTTTACATGTGGGAAGACTTAGGCCCAAGTTTCAAAAGCCTTGGACTGAGATTAAAAAAATTGGCACAAAATTACATAGAGGAGCGCCCTAGACGGTTTCCTCAAGGCCAGAAGTTCTAAGGCCAAGGGTCTTCCAATGCTCCTAATAGGAGATTTCTAATAATTTTCCAAAATTTTGAAGTGGTGGTGGTGGGTTGCCTAACCCTATGTGCCAAAGGTGTGGTAGGAACCATAATAGCCCATGTTTGAGAAACTCTAATGCTTGCTTTGGTTGTGGTGAAGTGGGTTATAAGGTGACTGATTGTCCTCATACTCAAAACAAAGGTAGAGATGGTCGTTCACAAGGCCAAGGTACAAATGCAAGTTAAAAGAGAAAAGGAGGCCAACAAGGGGGTTGCTCCAAGGCAAAATAGATTCTATGCTCTTAAAGAGAGACAAAAGGTGGATGAGGTGCCCGATGTCCTCACTATTATGTTAAAGGTTTTTAATTTTGATGCATATACATTGATATACCTGGGTACCACTCTTTCTTTTATTACTCCTTTTGTTGCCAAAGAGCTTCATGTTAGTCCCAAATTGTTGTGTGAACCTTATGAAGGGTCAACCCCATTGGTGAGTAATTGTTGCTAAAAGAGTCTATAAAAATGGTCCTGTGTTCATATTGCATAAAATCTTGCCTTGCGATTTTGTTGAATTAGATATAGTGGATTTTGATGTCATTCTTGGGATGGATTGGTTGCATGAATATTATGCTCTTATTCATTGTAGAACCAGAAGGGTTAAATTTCAATTCCCTAATGAGCCCTTCCTTGAGTGGGAAAGTCATGATGTGGTGGTCAAAGGTAGATTCATTTCTTGCCTTAAAGCCCAAAAGTTAATTTCTAAGGGTTGTCTCTATCATATTGTGAGGGTTAGAGATGTGAAGTCCAAAGTCCTACCTATTGAGTCAGTTCTGATGGTTAATGAGTTTCATGATGTCTTTCCCGATGAGCTTTTTAGTATCCCTCCCAAAAGGAAAATAGACTTTGGTGTAGATCTCCTTCTTGATACTCAACCTATTTTTATTCCCCCTTATTGTATGGCCCCGGTGGAGTTGAAGGAGTTGAAGGAACAATTGAGGAATTTGTTTGAGAAGGTTTTCATAAGGCCTAGTAAGTCACCTTAGGGTGCACCAGTATTATTTGTGAAGAAAAAGAGTGGTTCTCTTAGGATTTGCATTGATTACCGACAACTTAATAGAGTCACTAAGTACCCTCTACCAAGGATTGATGACCTTTTTGATCAACTTCAAAGGGCTAGTCACTTTTCTAAGATTGATCTTCGATCTAGTATCACCAAGTGAAAGTGAGGGAGTGTGATATCCCAAAGATGGATTTCTGGACAAGGTATGTGCACTTTGAGTTTGTGGTCATGTCCTTTGGATTGAGTAATGCACTGGCTATATTTACGGATCTCATAAATAGGGTCTTTAAACCCTACATTGACTTGTTTATGGTGGTTCTTATTGATGATATCTTGATTTATTCCCATAATAAGAAGGAGTTGGTTGAAAGAGGTTGCTTTTCTAGGGCATGTTGTGTCGGGTGATGGCATTAAGGTGGATCCTAAGAAGACAGAGGTGATTAGAAATTGACCTAGACCTTCGACTCCATCGGACATTAGAAGTTAATTAGGTTTGGCGGTTTATTACCAGAGGTTTGTGAATGGCTTCTATTCTATTTCTTCCCTATGGCTAAGTTGACATAAAAGAAGGCAAAATTCATGTGGACTGATGAATGTGAGAAAAGTTTCCAAACTTTAAAAACTAAGCTTGTCTCTGCTCCTATCTTGTCTCTATCGAAAGGGTTGGAGGAATTTGTAGGGTATTATGATGCCTCAAGAATTGGTTTGGGGTGTGTTTTGATGCAAAATGGTAAGAAGTTGGTTTGAGATATGTTTTGATGCAAAATGATAGGGTGATAACATATGCCTCTAGACAACTGAAGGTGCATGAGAATAACTATCCCACCCATGATCTTGAATTGGCGGTTGTGGTATTTGCTTTGAAAATTTGGTATCACTACTTGTATAGGGTTCATGTTGATGTGTTTTTCGACCACAAGAGTCTTCAATATGTGTTCACCCAAAAAGATCTTAACTTGAGACAAAGAAGGTAGTTACAAATCCTTAAAGATTATGATATGAATGTGCATTATCAACCCAGCAAAGCTAATGTTATGGCTGATGCTTAAGTAGGGTCTCTATGGGTAGTCTAGCTCATGTTGATGATGTTTGCAAAGAGGTAGCTAGAGAGGTTCACCGGCTGACTAAATTGGGGGTTAGGTTAGATAAAGTTGACAATGGTGGTATAGTGATTGTTGATGGTTCAAAATCTTCCTTGATTGAAAAGGTAAAGGAAAAACAAGATCTTGACTCTGCCTTGCTAGAGTTGAAAGCCTTGGTGAGAGATAGTAAAGTGGAGGTTTTGTCCCTAGGGGGAGATGGTGCCCTTAGGTACCAAGGTAGATTGTGTGTGCCAAATATGGATGACTTGAGAGAATTGATTTTGAAGGAAGCCCATAATTCATCCTATTCCATTCACCCTGGTTCTACAAAGATGTGTAGAGACTTGCAGGAGGTGTATTGGTGAGTGGTATGAAGAGAGACATTGCCAAGTTCATATCCGGATATCACAATTGCCAACAAGTGAAGGTTGAACATCAAAGGCCAGGTGGCCTAGACAAAGATATAGAGATTCCTATTTGGAAGTAGGAAGAGATCAACATGGATTTTGTGGTGGGGTTGCCTAAGACTAGGAAACATTTTGGCTCTATTTGGGTTATTATGGATAGAATGGCAAAGTCGGCTCTCTTCTTACTAGTCAAAACTACTTATGGTGTCGAATGTTATGCCAAGATATATATACATAAGTTGGTTAGATTGCATGGGGTGCCCTTGTATAACATTTCAAATCGTGGTGCTCAATTCACTTCTCACTCTTGGAGGTCCTTCCAAAGAGGTCTTGGTACCAAGGTTTATCTTAGCACGACTTTTCATCCTCAAACAAATTGTCAAGCTGAGAGGACTATCCAAAATCTTGAGGATATGCTTAGAGCTTGTGTTTTGGAGTTTAAGGGTAATATCTTCCACTCATTGAGTTTGCTTACAACAATAGCTACCACTCAAGCATTGGTATGGCTCTCTTTGAAGCTCTTTATGGTAGGTATTATAGATCCTTAGTTGGATGGTTTGAAGTGGGAGGAATGGATTTTCTAGGTCTAGATTTGGTCATGGAAGCGTTGGATAAGGTGAGGTTGATAAGGGAGAGTTTGAAAATAACCTAAAGTAGGCAAAAGTCCTACTCCGATGTGAGGAGAAGAGATCTTGAGTTTAAGGTTGGTGATTGGGTTTACTTGAAAGTCTCTCCCCTGAAGTGTGTGGTCTGGTTTGGCAAGAAGGGAAAATTGAGCCTATGTTTTGTGGGTCCTTATAAACTTTTAAGGAGAGTGGGTAAGTTTGTATATGAGTTGGAGTTGCCTATAGAGATGAATATGGTTCATCTGGTTTTCCATGTGTCCATGTTGAGAAAGTGTGTGGATGACCCAAGTGCTATAGTGCCCTTGGATGTTGTGGATTTGTAAAAGATAATTTGACTTTTGAGGAGGTCCCGGTAGATATTTTGGATTGACAAGTGAAGAGGTTTAGAAACAAAGATGTAGCTTCTGTTAAGGTCCTTTAGAGGAACCAACAAGTTGAAAGTGTCATATGGGAAGTCGAGGTGGATATGAGAAAGCGATATCCATGTCTTTTCCACTATACTCAAGCTGAAGGTACTAATTTAAGTCCCCAATATGATTTCAATTCTTAAGTTTCAATCCTTATGTCATTTTGCATGCATTCGTGTTCATTGTAATAAGTTTATAGTGATTTTGGACACTTATGATGAGATTTTTGAAAATGATGTTTAAATGTATGTTTAAATTCATAATTACTTCTCTTATGCATGTCTCTTTAACATTCTGGGATGAATGTTCCTAGGGGGGGACATTGAAACGCCCCAAATTGTACTTCAAAAATGCCCATAATCGTAATTTTTATATATCTCAAAATTTGTACGTGATATCAAAAAATCAACTTCATATTCTTGATCGGGAGCAAAATTGAGTGCAAAATGGATATAATTCGAATTCTAGAGGACCCGTAGTGAAAATTTATTTTTGCTAATTTTCACAAAATAGTGTCTGTTCGCGCCCAGGCTGTGACGCGCCTAGGGCGCGGAGCAGTACAAATTCTGCCTTTGCGTTGGGTCTGCATTGTGGATCAGACATGGACCAGTCTTGATTTTTCCTTAATTTTCCTGTGTTAACCAAGGGCATTGGGGCAATAGCCCCATGCCTACTTATGCATAACAAAAACCTATACCTAGCCATTTTTCAACTCTATATCACTCAGGATACTCTCAAAAATCTCTCCAAGACTTAACTAAATATTTCACTCAAATTTCAAGGATTTCAAGCTCAACTTTGGAACTCAAGGATTCTCTTCAAGCTTATCTCAAGAAAATCCAAGTTTGAGATATGTGGATTTCATCCATTGGGTCCTTTTACCCATAGAGCCCAATCTTCCTTTTTATGAAAATTATATGTTTTCAAGTTGTATCTTCTATGGGTATCTCTTATTATGGATTTTGATTATATATTATGTTGGAGTTTTATGAAATATTGATTGATTATACATGTTTACATCATCTATGAGTATCTCTTATTGTAGATTATGATTATAAATTATGTTGGGGTTTTATAAAATATTGATTGATTATGCATGTCTATCTATTTCAAGCTTATGCTATAGATTGGTTTGGTTTATTGAGATTATGCATGTTTTGAGCTATGAAACTACGATCTATTTTGAGATTTGATTAGGGATTTCAAGGTATCCTACTTGAGGGTTTTACTATGTGTTGGTGGGTTGATTTACATTGAGCTTTCTCATATTATTTCACTCTTGAATTTCATGATTTTGAACAAGAATTATGAACCCACCAAGTGTTTGATAAAATGTCTTGACAAGGATTCTCAAATTATTTACATGAGTTATAGGTTAAGTGACTTTATGATGATTAAGGGCTTGCATGTATGCATTGAATTTATGAAAAGTATGTATGATGTTTCAAGTAGACTACATCTTGTTGAGGGTGACATGCCCAATCACCTTGTTGAGGGGTGACATGCCTCAATCACCTTGTTAGGAGGTGACATGCCCAATAACCATGTTGGGGGTTGACATACCTCAATTACCTTATTGGGGGTGAATGACCAATGACCATGTTGGTGGGGGGGTTGATATACCTTAATCACCTTGTTGAGGGTGGGAAGGGGGGTGACATGCCCTATCACCACGATGGGGGTGACATACCTCAATCACCTTGTTGGGGGTTGACATGCCCAATCACCATGTTGAGGGGTGACATACCTCAACCACCTTACAAGGGAGTGACATGCCTTGGATTCTAAGTAGTAGTTCACTTGGTCTATGTTAATTATGGTGTCTTCCCACAAGTGATACGTACTATACAAGTTATATGATTTACAAGCATGTTTTTCTTCGAGCATTGACCATGCATGCTATATTGATATTATACTTATCCATTGCTTATGATTATGCATTTTGTCTCGATCATCCTCCATGTGGCTAGTTTGGTACTTCAAAAGATAAACTTTGGTGAGTCCTCAAGTCCGAGGACATTATCTATGCTACTCTTGTTATTTGATATTTCTTTATGTTGAACACTTGTTATTATGAGGGTGAGCCCAGAAAGTGTCTTGGCCCCCGCTCCA